>OZ020526.1:2930801-3014275 GCA_963971425.1 Bryoerythrophyllum caledonicum | reverse complement strand
CTGCGGCCTGCCGCGGAGGCTGGCCTTTCTCATCCACCCACCCATTTCTTACACTCAAACCCTCATTTCTTACACCTAAACCCATCGACATTCTCCTCACATTCGCCTTCCATTCTCCTCCCACCCAAACCCTCTCACACGCTCACATTCTCCTCCCACCCAAACCCTAGCCGCGGCGGCTCCCTCCCACCTTCAAATTCTCTCACACCTCCTCTCCATTCCCCTCTCTCCCACACCTTCATTGTCTCTCTCCTCCAAACCCTAGGTTCTCACACTCAGCCTCCCTCACAACTACTGCCTGGGGTGTGCGCGCGCACACCCCTCATACGACTACCCAATGGTGCAATGAATTGATGTCCTTCATTGATACCCGCAAATGCAAAACCCTAAACCGAAACCCTAAATTAATACCCTAGGTAGATACCTTGATTGAAAACCGGGTATTGGTACTCAGGAAGTCATACCCTAGTGGTGATACCCTCACTATTGATACCCACAGTACCTTGGTCCAAAAATGATGTGGAGAATATCTCAACCAAAAATCGTTATAAAGGGCTTGTTTTTGTGCAATTAGCAAGGAAGAAAAAGTAAAGATTTTTTTTGTAGTTTAAACCGTAGGATCTCAATAACAACTTATTAAGAAATATACATTAAAAAATTCATAAAGTTTCACCGCACGGATTGAAAGATTATAATGTTTGAAGTAGAGAAATGTTCATTTTCTTCCCTGCGTTTATTGGATCAGCAAACTTTGACTTCAATTGGTGTCAAATTTTTGCACTAAAAAAGGTCTCAATCAATTACCATAATGTTAGGCATGATGTTAGTTCCTTACATACCAAATTTCAGAGGTAGATAAGGAGTGTAGCATATTCAAAAAAATTGCGCAATGAGTGGAGGTTAAAAAAATCTCAATTCGCGTTATATATCTTTGTGCACTTGATATTGTTTTAAATGAGAATCCAAATGGTCAATAAGATGGGTTACAACACATAATGTTGTAGAAAAAATCAAAAGTAAATGATATGAAGATATCAAAGTTTTATGTGGAAATGTAGAAGATTTTTTGGTACCTTGGCCGAAAATGTGTGACAATGTGTGAAAATGATTGACTTGGATTAATATGCTATTTCACCAAAACTAAAAGGATCATGCTTAACACGTTGATATTGGATTTAGATCTTGTGGAGTGCAAAAATTTGATACGAAGTGAAGTCAAAGTCTTTTGATCCGGTAAACATAGGGAATAAAATGAACCATTTGTTTTGTTTCAGACACTATAATCTTTCGATCCGGGCGGTCAAAGTTGATGGAATTTTGTGAATGGGTTATTTAACAAGTTTTAATTCAGATCCTACGGTCAAAAGTAGAAATAAAAGTTGATATTTTTTTCTTTTATACATTGCACTAGAACCAAGGATTTTGAAGTTTATTTTTGAAACCGTCACGGTACCTTTGGGGTTAAACATGATATTTGTTATTTGTTCATACATTTTTTCAAGTACATGAAGGGTGTTTAATGGAAGAGAAGTAGTACTGAATGGGAATTTAGGGTTGGAGATGGAAGTAGATTAATTTTTCAATAGTTGGTCTTCAATAAAAATGAACAACTTTGAAGTGTTTCTAAAGGATACAGATAATGCATTTTGTTGCTTAACATATTAGACTTTCAAATTATCCATAGTATTGGTTCTACGTACACAAATTTTTGCAAATTGAAAAAAGTGTAACATACTAAAACAATTGTCCCTAAAATCAAGGTCTTACCCTAAATCAATACACATTTTTTATTCATGTGAAATGATCATCTATTGATGTAATTGTCATGCCTTTGTGAAAAAAATATATATATGAAAGAAGAATCTTATTCCATACTAATAGTGACTATCGTTTTGTAATGACATATAGGTTTTTTGAGTGTTGCGTTATGGCACCACCAAATATTGATAGAATTTGGGAGAGCCAGGGCTGGTGGATCGCGGAAGTAGATGAGTCGAGCGCCTTCTTATGGGTGACGGATTATACCTTTGAGCTGGGGAAGCGTACATCGGCGTTGGGGAAGAGTTTTGGCAAAATCCAGGCCGTCACTCTTCGACGTGATGATATGGTATACGTTACTTGCGCAGTGAGTCCAGGACAATCGGAGGTGAAGACTTCTCTTTCGAAGAAGTTGCTTCTTGCACCTGTCCCTTTGAACCTTCTTCAAAATCCAGGTCAAGTTAAATTCCTCAAATCATTGCAGACATTTTGGTTAAACATTTCTCTTGCGGTATGTACTGCTAGACACAATAACGTCTTAGCCTGTTTAGCGTTATCACCGGAGATGGTGCTGAAGGCTAAAAAGATTATGGAGGAATATATTAGATATGAGGCATTTCGGGAGAGGGACCCATCACGTGCGACAACTCAAGCTCAACCAGCGGAACCAGAAGAAACAGAAGCTTATCGAATTCTTGCTGAGCCGTAGCAACTGGATTGGCGACCACTCGAGGGGGGGAAGGGAAGTAGAGGCCAACATCCCACCACAACTTCTGAGGTACAGACATTACCGAATCCTCCATTAACGAGTAGACGTCCTACGAAGAGGCCACGACGTGTTGCGAGTGATGTAGCTTCAGGTTCAAGAGAAGGCCCATCAAGTTTGGATCCTAGCGGGAGGAGGTTGATTGGGAGAAGTGTAAGATCCGGTGGCAGGGTTCCAAGGTCGGGGCTCAGGACGCCTGACGGTCAACGTAGGGCCTTTGCATCTACGCCGGGAGATTTAGCTGATTTGTCAGCCATGGCGCCGAATGAAGAAACATTTCACAACCTATCAGACAGTATATCAGAGGATTTTGAAGACAATGCAAAGATACCACAGGATGTTCCAACTTCAATGTATTTAAAAGTACCAATGCCTACAACGGAGGAGATTGCAAAAGGATCAGTGTGGGGGAATTTTGTGTTTAAGGCACACATAGACCGCATTGTCTCTGTGGAGAATCCGGAAATGAACCACCGGGTTTTATCACAGAAGAGGGTCAGAGAAGTATTTAACCGCTTAAAAGACCCTGAATCCGCGACTCGGGTGAGTAGATTGGTACTTCGACCGATCAGATACATCGTGCATACTACCACCGATGATGGTGTTGTTGAGAAGGAGGAGTTGTCATTTTCGTCGGTAGGAACTGCACGAGAGTTTGAGCGCATGTTCATTGCACACGGGAGTGCTTCTACACAGGGTGCTATTGGATCCCAATATTCTTGGCTTCAAGATCATATCATTTGGGAACCGGTGGATGGGCAACACATAGTAGCAGCTTGTAAGTTTGCACAGCAGCAGTGGAGAGATGGTACTATACCTTTAAATGAGTATCTGAATACGTTCGAGCGGCGGAAGGCCTCTTTTGTAGTATATGATGATCGTCGCTTTTACATTGAGAAGTCTGCGCGGATCAACGTTACGGAGTTCTAGAGACAATCATATTCTACCATGGAGGAGGATTTGAGGAAGATCTGTCAGATTTGGGATCTATATGGAAGGCCTCATAGCACACTACGTACGGACAATGCACATAAGACTGTTGCTTTGGTGAGTGCGGCAAGTGTAGTGCATAAATTGCTTAAAGGGGACGGAGTTGTCACGGTGAAGAGGTTGGCCAAAAACATGGAGGATTTGACTAATCATGCATGGAATCCGAGCAATGACTGCTTCGAAGCTATCATTCAAGTATGCAAGGACTACGAAGATGGCATTATCTTTTACAGCAGAGAGGAAGAGGACAAGTGGAAGGACATGGTGAAGAAGAAAGAGCTGGATCCAAATGTGGACGTACGACCAATAAGGAAGGAAATGACCCAGAATTGGTTGAGGCCATTAGGTAGGGTTCCGAATCCATATTATCTTCGGTTGGCAAAGTCTGCTGCAGCGAAGCCGGTGAGGGAGGATGAAGTAAAACCTCGTCAAGCATATTATTTCGACGGTGTAAAAGACAAGAATCCACATCCTCGTATGATTGCCGGTGTGGTTGTCCGATATCAGAGACGAGAAGCTGTGATGAATTCCATCCGTTGGTTGATGGTGGAGAAGAAGGAAAGTACACCTAATTCCATAGAGGAGTTCTTTCGTATCCATGTAGGGAAGTATTTTCCGAGGAGTAACGCACAACTTGATACCTTTGGAAAGCTTTTGAATGCTACCACGAAAAAAGCTTGGACTGCTCCTGTGCGGGGGAAGGTGTCTAAACTGGAAGACATAGGCTACCTCATCCCCCCTTCCATCAGGTTTCATTATGATGACATTGCAGCAGGGGGGCGTGGATACATTGGACTGTCCGTGGATGTGGGAGGACATAGTACTGCTAATTGGAAATGGCAGATGGAAGTCAAGAGGATAGGCCAGAGCGACACAGAGAATCTTCTTCCGGTTCGGTGTAGAAGAGGGTTATTCCGCACCGACTACATAGACCTGGGGAAACGATGTTTGTGAGTGATTGATTGTCGACGTGGCGGTGGGAGGCATGGAGATGGTCATTGAGGAGACGCCCTGTTATCCGCAGCTTTTGCACAACTGACATTATGGATGGCAAATATTAAACGATGGAACGTCATCTTCTTATTACCAGCGGCCGTGTATGCCAACAAAGAGTTTTTCACGAAGGTGAAGCTTCCAGAGGGATGTACTATGCGACGTGGATGTCGGGCATTTGATCCGAACTCAGTTAATTCCTATGCTCTCGATTTTATAGAGAATGGGCGTCTGGAGCAAGTAGTACAACCGATTGGCGATGTTGTGATTTGTATGCAACACCCTGTGGATACATCTCCTGGCCCGAACTATGTTTCTAGAGACGTTTCACTTCCACTTGTTTTCTTGGATCACTGGAGTGAGGCACGCCAACCCTCTGAATTTGATTCACTTGAGAGATCTCCATCAGAGTTGGCAAGACTAGTGGGCTTATACTTGCTCGTGGTTGAGGTTTAGTGGCGTGTAACATATCTACGGCCATTCCCACGATCCTTGAAGGAGATTTCCAGGGATCTGAGGTTTTCATCATTGGCGATTGTACAGACAGAGTTTCTTTCCTGTACAATGAATTGTCCGACAATTTCCAAAGACAACTGTTGGTTAGGACTGGTGGAACAAGTACCGGTTGCAACATCGTACCTGAGACCGAAGAGGCAGTTGGAGGAGTGAGGAATGAAGACGACAATGAGGATGGAGGTGGTTTACATGAGAGATTGTCACGTTCAGGTACCACTGAAGATTTCTCATCTCGCAGTGGTTCAGACGCCGATGAAGATGGAGTGAATCAGTCTCCTCCAAGAGGGAGAATTCCATCAACGCAGCGGGCGGTGGGAGATACTTCAGGGGAGACGTCTGCAACACCTACAGAGAGGATGCAAGATACCGGTGTAGTGGATGTTGGTTTGGCGGCAGGGGCAAGATAAGGGCGTACATTTGATGGTCCTAGGCTGGAGATGGAGGAAGAAAAATTAGATTCATCTGAATTTTTTTCGGTGCAGAGGACAATTCCACAGCCTTTGATGCGAACTCAATCAGAGCCTGTATCGGAGACACAAAAGACGTTCGGAGATACTCAGAGTGATATCGGACTAGGTTTGCCTTCCGTTCTAAGATCTAGCGTATCCGAGGACATCATTGCATTTCAGGGCGCCTTCTCATCAAAGCGAGAGATGTCCTTCAATACAGACGCTGGCTTTTTTACAATGATGACCGCGTAAGGCATACGCAGGACGGTGTTCCTGGCAATTACCGATATGTTGAGTTTGCGTCCATTGGCACCGAAGATGTGGAAGATCGTCCTGTGCACGATCATGAACTGTCTGCTATGGTAGGTAGCGCCATTGGACACGTGGAGGGAGTCGTTCCGCCAAAAGATGAGCTCTGAGCCCTGGAGCTATATACTATAGTAGAGCATGCACGCAATTTAGGTGGCAAGTACGTTAGTATAATGCAGTTTGAGATGTATCTATCGTTTTGTGGGTGGTATATATTTATATATTGGGTGGTCCATATGATATGTTTGATTTTAGAATCCCTCAGCAATAGTATGCCTAATTCAACTATTTCTGGTCTATGAGGTGAATTCTGGACTAAGGACTAAAAGAAAGATCCGGAGATGTGCCTCATAAAAGATAGTGAAGCGTAAAAGCCGAGGAGTTTAGAGTACTTTTCAAGCATTAAATGCATCACCAATGACACTTATGAAGGAAGAAATGGCTAGAGCGACCAAATTTGAATTTAGACAATACGTGAGTCCGGAACATGCAGCCGGATATCTCCGGGTGAATATCAAAGTGGAAACCAGAAGAAGAACCGAGTCCTGAAAACAGAAATTGATGGACATACTGTACATCACAAATGTGTGGTTGGGAAACATGTGGTAGGGAAAAATGGGAGAAAGATGCGGACAGAAATTACTTGCAATTGATAGAACATGCAACCGGATATCTCCGGATGAAATCAGAGTAAGAGTCCAGTACTAAACTGTTTCATTATAAGAAAGTGTCATACAAAATATGAAGGGTAGCCGTTGATAAGAGGCGCGTATAATCTACAGAGAATCGAATCAACTATTTTAATTTTAGTGCTTTACAGATGCTCTCTACCCGTCCTGTATGGTGTCTCCCATATGTTAGATAATGAACTATAGCCTTTCTAGGATTCTTGAATGGATCTAGATCTGCAACAACAACAGATTTAGGCCACAAATAATGCCTTGTTCTAGGATTAAATGAGGCCTTCTTAAAGATGTGGAGAAACCTAACATAGCTGGGCCTTCGAGTCTGTTTGCTGGCATAGCAAAAAAGAATATCTGATAAGATGTCTGGGGGCAATAACACTTGGGCCGCCTCCATGAGCCTATCTGGACACATAGGAGACCAGATCCCGACATTGAAATACCGCAGTAGTATTCGAAGAACATCTGTTTTGTCATCAAAGGAAGGCAGCTGCGCGGATCGGGACTTGGCCGAGTCAAGGACCTCGTCCGAGCAGAGAGGACCACGGAGAGATATGATTATGACCTACGAAAAAGATGGCACGACCATAGAATTAGAAATTGAACATTGAAAAGAAGAGAAAATATGGTAGGAGGAACTCAAGTCACATCCTGGACCGGAGATCTCCGGGTGCCCCTCCCAGACCAACGTTCTGTAGTCGAAATGGTCAGGAGAATACTCAATAGTGTTCACAGATATTAAGGGTGAAGTTTGGGGGCGAGACACCAACAATAACAAATAAAATGAAGGACCTCAACAAATAACGTTACTGACAAGAACATTTGTCTTCAAAATTGAAAGGTCAAAATCCGACAGACATTCATGACGAAACATTTACAAAGCATAGAGTTAATACTATCCAGTATATTTCATTGCTCTAAAGCGCCAAAATTATGCCCTTCACCACGGAGCGGGCCTGAGTGGAATTTTTGTCTACTGGATCACTGGCAAACTTCAATTGATTCCGTCTAACAAAGTCGGGAACATCCTCATTTGACGCTAGCAGTCCGGAGAGCCATGGGAGAAACATGGTGCTCAACCAGGCTTCACCCGAATTCCGAGTCCATGATGGCGGATGAACTACGTTGAAGGGATCGTTAAGGACATTCTTTAGTGGGGTATCGTCCACAAGCAAGACATCCTTAGGAGATGTGGGCGACGTTTTGCTATTATAAACTGTCAGGTCCTTTAGGAAAATTGGCTTCTTTGGATGAGATGGAAGCATATATGATGTTTTTGTGCAATCAGCCTGCGTCAGGATTCTGGCGCCTTCCGGAATGGTAGCACCTTTCTTGCGCAACTCCTTGATGATATCCACAATATTCTTTTCCACTACACTGCTCCAGAATGAGACAGTAGCCTTCTCTCCCACGAAGTTCAGGATTTCAGTGGAACCAGGCCTTACTTTGATGTCTCTCGGTTGTCCCTATTTAAATTCCCCCCGTGCACAAGCACTCCATTTAAGTCAAACACGACATGATAAACCCGTTGTTGTGTTACCTGATCCTCGATTGGAGGCTCTCGGACGATCGTCGTAAACTTCTTCAGACCTGAACCCAAAATACGAGTACGTCGGCTGAGATGAGGAACTTGTACAGCTTACAGAAATTGCAAAGATACATATAAAAGTGTTCCGCACTCACAATCCAGAAATGCTCGATGAAATAATGAGCACTATATAGATGATGGCACGTAAGTATGAATGTCCATATTAGGCACTTGGGACAGTAGGTGTAGTATCCCTAGAAGTCTGAGCTAAACCAGCGACTTCAGCAGTCTGTGCGAGGTTTCTGCCACCGACATCCTTCGACTGTGTTGATCCTGCCGACACCTGAATACCAGTAATGGAGTGGTAAGAACACGGTCTGTAGAGAGTGCACTGTCTTGAGAACAATCAAGAAGGTTTGATGGACAAGTGACTGTTCACCTTATCTTTTTGGGCCCTTGTCCGAACTGTAGGCGGAGGAGGAGGAACTTTCGGCATAGGATTCTTCGCGATTGCCTTCTTCTTCTCTTTTTGAGCCAACTGCCCGCGGCTGCGCGGAGGGCTGCGCGGAGGGCTTATAACCTGTAATTCATGCAATGTTTGTTGCGCCGATGCCTCATCCATCATGTGATCAATGCACGCAAAGTCAGGTCCTCGGCACTCTTGGACACAACTTCTACTTTAGGACGCGTCGTCAAAGGGTTGTCCAGCGGGAGATCTCCGGGTGCTCTGTGGATGTGGTCGAACTCCAGGCGATCGGACATTGCCGTGCCATCGTCCAGATCTGGCGGAGGAGAACGTTGCCTGTCGGAATGCGAACTGGTTTCCATTTGAGAGGGATGCCGTCCAGAGTAGAGTCGCTTGTCGAACTAGGCGAGGCACGTCTGAAAGGAAGATGTGGTTCATCATCGTTTACCTACAATGGGTCGATTGGGGTGCCCGCACCGATGATCCGAGCGGCTGTAGCCAAGGACTCGAGTCTAAAATTGGAAACCGCTAATCACTTGGTTCATTCCGCACATCAACATCAAGCATCGTGGCATCAATCGTCTGCGTCACATTGACGAAGTCAGTGTGGAAAACATTAAGACACAATACAAAATAAAACAGTATCATACACTCGGAGATCTCCGGTTCAAAGTTGTCCGAGTCTACCGGGGGAACTAAAAATGAACATGGCAATGATAAAGACGAGTCCTGAAGAATGGAGGGCATCCGAATCGAATGAATAGCCGGAGATCTCCGGGTCAGGTAGTATCCGTAGGCGTTATACCTCGCCGGTGTAATTCATCCTCGACATAGCCCGTGTTTGAACCCCAACGCCTTGGATCGACCCAGTGATGTCAGTCTCCACTGCCTCCTCGGGATCGGCGTCGGTAAAGTCAGCTAAGATATTCAAGTGGAATTTGAATATTTGTTCTGCGCATGATTCGGCATTTACTTTGGCATCTTCGCTGTTCACAATCTCGAGGACCCGTGCGTCGTGAGTCTGCAAACCAAAAAAAACTTAGGACGGCGATATCCAATTCATATAACTGTATGCGGACTGGAAATCTTAGACATTGGATTGCTTGGGAAGGATGTCTTGCTTACCAAGCCGAGGTATGTAATATGTGGTCCTCCATGAACATTGACGACCACCATATCCTCTCTGATGTATCCCATGAACAGCGAATCGAGGACCGAGATCCTCAGCTGTGGGACACCGGTTTGCTTCCAGCGCTGGATGGTTTCTTTATGTTGAGCGGCTGAAAAGAAGGCCGGCATTTTTTCGGGGTGGCCTTTGAAGAGCCTCTTGAATGACTGAGCAGGCGTCTCGCTTGAATCGTATTCATACAGAAATACGCAGTATATTGTCTCCTCGACCCCAATTACTAGAACCGGAAACCCATCACCAGGGTGGGGGAAGTAGTAGACGACATGCGTTGCCCACAATTTTACCTTGCCTCTGGACTCTCTCTGCCGAAGACTGATGTACCTCTTTAATTCAACGAATCCTGTGACGTCAGTGATAAGAACCGACGGTGATCTGACCCTCGTCCGCCCGTCCTTCATGTCCACTTCGAGATGGTCAAAAATGGTTCTGAAGCCAAACACATCCAGCACCTGTGTACGGCATATGTCGTCTTTAACGCGGTAAAGGAAAAAGAAGTAAAAGTGAGGGTCAGTGACGTTATGCCACTGTTGAATGTCCGGCATGATAAGTACTTCGGCGATCTCGGCCCCTCTGTCAGGCATTACCCTGCAGGTGTACTTGGAGTCGAACAGGGACGTATCATTCATGGGTGTGGCCTCGGCAGCATCTTCAATGATGTGTTGACTCCAAATGGACACGAGGAAGTCTGGAGTGGGGTCGGTATCCTTGTTTATCGCCTTCAGTCGACCCTCAAGCCAAGCTTTACCCTTGGCAGAGTGATTAGGGGCGTCGACCCAGGACTCGAGCTGGACCCTTCAAATATTCCTCTCTTCGGCAAATGCGTTCCACTGCTCCTTCGTGTATGGGACGAAGTCAGCAGACTTCGAGGGAAGGGGGTGCGACTTGTATTTAAGCATCAGTTCATTCTTCATTGCACGGACTCTCTTCTCTCTGTTCGCCGCGTTTTCGAGAGTCTCCGCCTGCCCTTTCATAGTACCTTGGTTTGCCGCTTTGGAGGACTTCACACAGACCTTCTTCTCAAGCACTAAGTCCGTGAGGTAGTCTAGGTCTTCAGCGCGCATTTTGTAAAGAGGCTTGAAGTCGTTCTGTACCAGAGGTTTCCGCTTCAGCTTAGCTGGGTCCCCCGTCTTCCCGTTGGAGTCTGGTAAGACTCCAGCGACGAACAACCTGTCGATTCGGATCCACTTCTGGACCACCGCATCATCCATCTCGAATAGAAGTGGGACCTTCGCATCTTTGGGGTATGTTTTACCGAGGTATGTGAAAACCGTTGGCACCACTTGCCGTTGGAACGTCTGCAATGAAAACAATAACAGGGTGTAAGCAGCCGGAGATCTCCGGATGATTGGTTTGGTTGCTGTGAGGATAGAGCACATCCACCGAATAAAAAATCTATTCATGTTAAGAATGTATATTTACCGAGAATGCGTCAGATTGAGGACGACCATACAGTTGGGGGGCTGGTTTACCGAACTCAAACCACTTCACTCTACACGTCTGCAGCTGCTCAGTGAAACTCTGCTCCTTCCGCAGACCCGTCAGATCTTGGTTAAGAGCGCGCGAGAGCTGTAGCAGGGTCATGTCTTTGGGGTCCGGTTTTGTCCAAACCGGGATGATAGAGAAGTGGGAGATCTCTTCGAGCGTCCACGTTGCTGGCAATTTGTGTGACAAAACCTTGTGCGCCGCCACAGTATGCTGACCTCCGATAATGTAAAAGTGTGTCGAGTCCCTCAGGCAATCCTCCTTCGTCAGCTTGGTCGCGAAAAACTCTACTTTACTTCCTTCAGGTTTCTTCTTCAGTGGCAAGACTCGAATGTGAATCTCAGGTGCCGTGGCCTTCAAAGACGCGCGAACTGTGTTGATAATTCCTTCAAGCCGTTCTTTCTGGATGCCCCTGTATACTAATCCTCCAGGGGGGGCTCGATGCAGCTTATCGAAATGAACGAGCTTCACGACATCCTTCTTCGTGTCAGGGTCTTCTACTGTCAAAGGCTTATTATTGTGTATGTAAACGTTTTTGAATGCGTCGTCGAGTACCTTGCCAATTGCTTCCACTTCAGTCCGCTTCATTTTGGTGAGGTCAGCCTGTGTGAAGTTCAGGCACCTTTTGATTGCAAGGCCAGGCTCATCGGCCTTCGCTTTCTTCCCCTTCTCCGCCCGCGATGAGGAACCTGGGGTCGAAGTCTTCAAGGTGGTCTTGCATTTTCTTGCCAAGGTCGATGCTGGTGTCAGAGACAGATTGGGAGTTGCGTCAGGAACGGGCATTCGGGACTTCTCTTGTACTTTAGCCATCCACTTCCACTGCTCATTCATGTACTCCGGATACCACGTATCACCTGTTGGAGGGGCAAATAAAAAGTTCTCCTTCTGGCAGGTCTCCACCATCTCATCCGAAATCTTAGATGATTCTAGGATCAAGCCGTATATGAATGGCTCGGTGGAGGAGTCCACGTTCTCCAAGACGATAACGAGACTGACCTCGTCATCAAGACCCTACAACTCGAGAACCTGGAGACCAATGTCGGGGTGACCCCGTTTGCCAATCCGAAGCTGAGGGACGAATTCCCAGGCACCATCAGGGGTTTTAATGAGCTTGATGCCCCACTGGGTTATGCTCTTTCGGCAATTGTATACGTAGCCGACATTGTGTATCCCTCTATAGACAAACTCAGGGAGCCAATACTCTACAAATGCCGCAAGTTTCCCGGGTCGACATTCAGTCGGAAGTGTGGTTGTCCACAAATCCCTGCAAGATCATTTTGAAAGAACTTGCAGGCAGTTTAGAATCGATGCAATTGTCTGGTCAATAACGGGAATCCGAAACTAAATCACCTGACAAGTTCCTAGATGTTGAAACCATGAATCGTGCTTCCAAATCTGTATCACAGTGCCAGCAGGGGACAGTACCCGGAGATCTTCGACTGATTTGGGGAAGTCGAGTGCATCCAACAAGGAATGAATCCTGGCTGCTTTGACGGATCTATTTCTGACCTAAACCGGAGATCTCCGGTTAATGACCCCTCAACGCGAACCTCCACTGTTTCGATACGTCCGGAGATCTCCGGCTGCTTTCGAGAATAACAAACGCTTGTATAGGGTTTACATATTCATCTGATCGCTACATCATCCAGAGATCTCCGGCTGATTACTGAAACTCCGTATTTACAGCCGGAGATCTCCGGCTAAAGCACGTACGGCTCTTCATAGCACTAATCGGATCATATCATCACTCGAATATTTACATTCATTTACAGAGAGGTTTGACGTATAACTCTTGAAGTTTGACATACTTAAATAACAAGTTACATAATTGAGAACATAAATATATGTATAAAAAGAGCTCACACAATTCTGTTATAACTCGACCTTACACACAAGAAGAATAATCTGCTAATGTTTCGATGGAACGCCAAATTTGACGACTCTACATGGATTAAACTATATACATTGAATCGAACCAGACTCGACAGACTCAGTGAGGAAAAACACATTCAAACATTCTTGGAATTCCAAAATCATTTGCATATTCATGAATAGATATACAAATATGTTCACGGGACAACAAAAAACCAATCGACTATAGCCAAACAGACATCTGAATTCTAGTACGCAATTTTTGAGGTTTTTCAAAACCATTCAAGTGTTCATCCACTCCGTAATAATAGAACTAATTCAGAACTCACTCAAAAAAAGGAACCCCACTTGGTCACCCGGACTGAGCATAAACAGTTCAATTATGTAGACTTACCGGTTTCCATCCCACGCAGTCTCACTCAACGTCCCTACTGTAGTCGCCATTTCGCAATCTCCTCCAGTAACTGCTCTGGATTAAAGTATATACACAGCTCTACAGTACATAAGCATTCAACAACTCAGAACGACACACTATACAATCTCTCAAATGCCCTAGAATGTAAGGTCCAGTTCTGACTGACAAGAATTCGGCGGAATATATTTCAACACTGCATAAATTGCTCAATTACGGCCCTTCGAAACTGAATGCACAGAACACTAGAACCCTAAACCCTAAACCCTTCTATTACGCTCAAACGATTAACAACATCAGTACTATTCGACTCTCTCGAACCCTAATGAAGCTTACCGAACCCTACACCTGCTCCAGTGACGATTCTATGAAGTCCTCTGCAAATTCAACTGAAATTTCACTGAAAGCCATTTTTGAGACTTTACATACCTCTTCACTTGCCGAATCGGCGCACCCGTACGTCGTGGTCGTTCGTGTTGACGCCACCCTAAACCGCAGCGTCGTTCACTCTTGGCTACTGAACCTAGGCGCTCTTCAAATTTCTTCCTAATGCATTCGCTCTCTTTCAGTCCTACTCTCTGACCTTCAGTCCATATCCAGTTAACAACCTCTCCACGGCACGCTCAATGTCCCTCACATAAATCAACACTCACCTCGCACACCAACGGCCTCTCACAGCGCATACGAAACTAACCTAATGCGTCGACGCCGACTCCGCAAACCAAGAAAGAAAACCCCTCCCGCCACTTCCGCTCACTACCTTCGACATTACGAAGACAAAAGCCAAAAAAAACAAGAAATGGTTCATTCTTGGAGTTCCCAAAACCCAAAGAGGACAAGCTGGACGGCTCAAAGGTGTGACGGCTCATGATGACAGTGGGTGAAGTTAAAAATCAGCTGAAATGATGTACATGTACAACGTGTCCATTTCACAATCATGACATTGTCAATGTCGTGAGCATGCGTGAGAAGACGTATTGATACCCGGTTTCATGGGTATTAGATATGACTATAATAGATATTCGGGTTCACCGGGTATTAGAGTAATTATTATACTTGAATTTAAAACGACATTAGTGGAAAAGCTTAATCTCCCTTTCCGTTACTCTCCCTCCCTTCTTTCCCTCACTTGTTTTTCTTATTTTTTTTCTACTCTCCCCTCCTTCTCCATCTCCATCTCTTTTTTAATCTTGATTCTAATATTTTTTAGACTCCCCGTGATTTCAATAATTACACATTCTTAAATTAACTTACTACTCTAAAAAAATCCCTTACTCTCCCTCTCTTACTCTTCCTCTCCCTTGCTCTCCCTCCCCATCTCTTTTTTACATTTGATTTTATTTTTAGATTCTCCTTATTACATATTCTAAAAATATAAACTACTCTAAAAGTAAATCCCTCAAGTCTCTTCCTCTCTTACTCTCCCTCCCTTACTCTCCCTCCTACTTGTTTATTTATTTATTTTAGTTTTACTCTCCCCTCCTTCTCAATCTCCATCCTTAGTTAATAATATTGAACTATTGTAATAGTATTTTTTTACTATCCTATTCTTTCCCTCACTTGTTTTTCTTATTTTTGTTTTACTCTCCCCTCCTTCTCCATCTCCATCTCTTTTTTAATCTTGATTCTAATATTTTTTAGACTCCTCGTGATTTCAATACTTACACATTCTATAATTAACTTACTACTCTAAAAGAATCCCTTACTCTCCCTATTTTACTCTTCCTCTCCCTTACTCTTCCTCTCCCTTACTCTCCCTCCCCATCTCTTTTTTACATTTGATTTTCTTTTTAGATTCCCCTTATTACATATTCTAAAAATATAAACTACTCTAAAAATAAATCCCTCAAGTCTCTCTCTCTCTTACTCTCCTTTATGTCCCTTCTTTACTCTCCCTCCTACTTGTTTTTTACTTATTTTAGTTCTACTCTCCCCTCCTTCTCCATCTCCATCTCTATTTTACTTTTGAATTTTTAAAAATTTTTGGATTTCTCCTTATTTCAATAAATTCACATTCTAAAAATAATTAACTACTCTTTAAAACAATCCCGCACTCTTCCTCGCTTACTCTTCCTAGTATCCCTTACTCTCCCTATCCCTTACTCTCCCTCTCCATCTCTTTTTTACATTTGATTTTATTTTTAGATTCCTCTTATTACATATTCTAAAAATGTAAAATACTCTAAAAATAAATCCCTCAAGTCTCTCCCTCTCTTACTCTCCCTCCCTAACTCTCCCTCATACTTGTTTATTTATTTATTTTAGTTTTACTCTCCCCTCCTTCTCAATCTCCATCCTTAGTTAATAATATTGAACTATTGTAATAGTATTTTTTTTTCTATCCCATTCTATTACATTATTCAAATTAATGCATAGGTTTCAAAGATATATTCATATTTTATGTAGATTGTTGTTACCTTTTTTCTTAAATACTTTGTGATATAAAAACTACATGAAAATGGTTGATTTAATGCGTTGCAAACCAAGCGCCAACTCCTAGTCATACTACTAAAATCATAATTTGCGCAGTAAACGACGGAGTGAACTATCGCGTAGTCAACCATGCAGTGAACTACAAAAACACTACAATCAACTGCGTTGTCAACAATATAGTGAACCATTCCACCTTTTACTTTTTAATACTTTTTAATATTATAAATACATAAAAATGGTTGGGCTAATGCATTGCAAAGCAAGCGCCAACAGCTAGTCTACTCTAAAATTAAATCCATTACCCTCCTTCTCTTCTTTAATCTCTCTCTAACTAAATTATAATGTATCAAAATAAATAGTTATTGTTCAATTCTCGCTAAATTTCCTTACACTCTATAGTATCTAGGTTTTTTTTAAAAGTTATGGTTATCGATAAACTTAAGGTTATAGTTCATAGTTATAAAATATTTTTAATTTATACATTTATAGGTGATATAAGCCCTAAACCTTCATGAACTCAGACCCCTCCACGGTGAACCGTGAACCCTGAATCCTTAACCCTAAACCCTAAAACCGTGAACTAGGAACCGTGAACCCTAAACCCTACACCGTGAACCATGAACCCTAAACCCTAAGCCTAAACCTAAACCTAAACCATACACATTAAACCCTAAACCCTTAACCCTTAACCCTAAAACCCTAAACCCTAAACCCTAAAACCCTAATGCACAATCCAGCCTGAACACGGAAGCTGTACCCGAATTCATAGGACGGGGTTGCTGTACTTCTAAAAGCATCTGCTTAGTTATTTGTGCACGTTTTTTCTCAAGCCTCCATATAACTTCTGTCGAACTAGGAAATATCGGAGATTATTTTAATTGGTAACGAACGCCGATGTTCTACTTGAGTCTTGTATTGCCTGATGAACAATACTAGTAGGCAGCAGAGGGCCGTCTCCTTTCCTTGGGTAGGGTATAATTTAATTAACAAAGGTGAGTACGAGAAGTCTTGTATGATTACATTTTACTGTGATTTAGTCTAAGACGTGATACGGCCCTAGTATATTCAAAGATACATCATGAGGCAGACTTCATCATCCGTTTTCAAATTTGCAGCACTCTGGGAACTAGATGGTATCCTTACAATACGGTCATCCCAAGAGTACGAGCCTTTCATTATCATGAGTGGAATGTGGCCTCGGTCGTGGGCACGTCGAAGAATGCGCACAATCATGATGGTGTACAGCAGTTAGTTTGAAGGAACATGCATGCCCAAGATTCGTTTCAAATTTGAGCGCCTGAATTTTCCCTCCACGAGGTGATGGAAAGGTGGATAAGAGTATCCTTCAACTCAGCTCTCATCCTTTTTTGCTCTGGATGTTTGAGATACTATGGGAGCTGAACAAGTCAGTGACAGTGTTCGCGTGCGCGACATCGTGCTAGATAACTGTAGGGAAACGAATCGACATTATTCCAGGAATGTTAAGTATGTTCCCTCGTATAATTCCGTATTCGCTGTCTATCTGTGAGGATTGGTGAAGATTGTGTTGCATTTTGTCCTTTGAGTCGATCGGGAGCTCTCGTATAGAGATTTTATAACTAATTCATCTCCGAAGATACAGTCATAGCCCTGAAGCAGTAATTTAATTCGACTCGAGTATATAGATGACGTAATTGCTTGGCGTGTGAATCCAAACTGTTAACCGGGTTTTGCAACTGTATCACACCGCCATACTCGCGAATATTCCGTACGGCTATTGATTCGATCAAGACCAAAAAATTCAACCGGAGATCTCCGGCTGTTCATGCCGTGCTATTCTAGATTCTGCCAATCTCGCCCGGTAACCACGGTTTCACCCCTTGATTCCAGTGGCTGTCAGAATCTTCGTAAGCAGGATTTCCGGAGATCTCCGGCTACTTCAATTTTGTGTAAAATGTTCATTGAAAGTCTCCTCGCCAGCCTAGTTTGGATTATCCGGAGATCTCCAATTAAATACGACTGGAACTTTTAGCTCCACCTTTCTCTCGCTTAATCAAACAAGAAGTCGTCGTTGTTGATCATTCTCTACTCTGCTGGTGATCTCCGGCTATCCCTGCCGACGATATTGAGGTTGGTCATCCAAATTGACTCTACATGCACACAATTTCTCATTCAGGACATCAGCCACCAACCGAGAATCCACCGATGCAGCACGGGACTATGTCTGACTTAGATTGGTGGGAGAGTGACTCGGAAGACCTTGCCATGGTCGCAGCTCAGTGCTCCGATTCTGGACATGTGAATTTCACCGAAGAAGATGATTCATCCCAGGAGTCTACTGGAAGATCGGAGGTCCTGTGGTCAGGAATGTCCGTGAACCTTATGAGGCCAGGTTCAGGCGAAATTGGAGAAGCGTCCATTGTTGAGGTTCACCCCATGGGTCAATGGCTTGGAGTTGACATACCAGTCGGATCCAGTGAGTTTGTATTACTTAGACCAACGACCATATGCCCCGCGGCGGAAGAATTACCACTCATTCCTTTGCAACGCAGATACGATTCACTTGTTCACACACTCCGGCGGACCGTTTTATGGAGAAGGACGGATGTCATGATTCCAACTGGAGATCTCCGGTCCGACGAGTCCCCATTCGTACCACGAGAGCGATGGGTTGGACTTGAAGTACAACGATTGGACGGAGATGGGTTGGTGCACTGCTCTGGGAGAATCATGGCTGCTTTCCCAGCGGATCATTTCCGAAGTGGATGTTTGGGAGAAGATAATATTGGTGTAACTGTCCTTGATGTTTTTGTGGAAGACACGGAGAGAATTATGAGTGATGAGTCGTGGCCCATTCTTGAATGTTGTTTTCCTTCCGGTCGATCTTTGAAAAGCACAATTGATCATTTTGCATCCCTGCCTTTACAACCTGATCTTGGTGCTCATTCGGGGGGTCGTGCGAAGAAGCCATACCGCTTTATTACCCGACATCAAGACCTTAACAAGAAGGAATCCTTGTACACCAAGAGGACTACCGGCGACGAAATTCGCAAAGTCAGCTCGGAAAGGTGCTGTCCCAAACGATGCTGCCAATATTTTCAACAATCCCAGACTCTTTCTGTTAGATAGAAATTCTATGACAAATCCTTTGAAGATAGAAAGGAGTATGCGATCTCGGTAGGCGGGCAGTTCCACTCCATTGATGGGGACTGGAAGAGAAAGTACGTCACGCTCTTGGGAACGGAGGTCTGCTCCGTTGCATGGTACACAATCCATGGAATTCAGAAGTCCACGTTTCACACGTACATCGCACATTTCAGTAGAGGAATCATTAATGCAACTCACGGTAACAAGGGCATCAAGCGCCCACGACTTGCCACTATACAGGCGATGGGCTCAATGATGTCGATTATTAATGACAACGCGGATCAAATGCCTCACCAAATGCAAAGTGTCGAGAATGGTCGGATTGACGCTCTCAAGTATCTTCCTGCGGGAAACAACTGGAAGCAAATTCGAGCGAGCGTCAACGATGTACGTTATTAGTCTCCGCATATTGCAATGGATTTGTACTCTCGTTGCTCCGTCGATCGATGTCCAAGTATCTTAACCGGAGATCTCCGGCTCGGTCATCGTTGACCTGCATTGACCTTCAATTGATTAACTTAGTACTTCGCACCATCTGTTGGATTGTACTTCAAAATTTTTCCTCTCACTAGGTTAATTTTTCATTTTGCAGACAAACGACTCCTACGGTCTCCCTCCTGTAAGTCAGTCCACAGTTAGTAGGGTAAGGAAGGAATTCTTCGGGAATGTTGCTATTAAGCCATCTGGAAGCACCTTCGCAAAATGCAGTACTTGCGATGAGTTCAATCAGTTCTTACTGACAACTCCAAAGGGAACGCCCGCATACGAGCTCTTCTATAGCAACAGGCAGGCTCACTTGAATCACCAACAATCATGCCGGAAGCTTTATGCGACATGGAGAGAGGAGTCGAAGGCGAAGCCGCTGACCTTTCTTTGTGTCATTCACGACAAGATGGACAC
The DNA here is from genome assembly GCA_963971425.1 of Bryoerythrophyllum caledonicum. Classification (NCBI taxonomy): domain Eukaryota; kingdom Viridiplantae; phylum Streptophyta; class Bryopsida; order Pottiales; family Pottiaceae; genus Bryoerythrophyllum; species Bryoerythrophyllum caledonicum. The sequence continues at coordinate 2,994,403 of OZ020526.1, read as the reverse complement.
TGCGAAGACAGCCCTTCCACGCATGTGGAGGACTACTAAGGCGACATCTGGTCTCGGACAGCTTCCCATGAATGTCACCGGAATGGTGGCTCACGGTCATGTCGACGGAGCGTATGCTCACTATGCTCCTGCTTTATGGCCGGGAGATTCGAACGCCACCATATCCTCTCTAGCAAAACTATTTAGGCGGCTTGAGGGAGCACCATTACATGAGATGCGCGCGCTCTTCGAGCACCCTCCTCCAAACTCGATGTTCGCGGCGCTCATGAGGGGAAAGAGCAGGTGTGTCGACGCTTTAAAGCCCGTGGAGCCCAGTGCTTTTAAGGGACCGAAACCGTTGCCACCGAAATTGTTTCTACAGCTCGACAACTCAGCGAAGGACAACAAGAACCAGTACTTGATGGCATTCTTATCACTGCTAATAGCTCGATGTGTTTTCAAGGAGATACAGGTTGGCTTCCTGGTGGTGGGACATACGCATGAAGATATTGATGCTTACTTCAGTCATTTATCGAAAGAACTCAAGAAAAGCAGTACATATATTCTATCGGATCTGATGAAGGCATTCATGAAGTCACAGAAACTAGCCATCATGCCGGAAGTTATCCAAGAGGTGGCCGACTTTAAATCTTACGTCGATGGCTTCTTATGCAGTGGGGCGGCACGTCTGGTGGGACTAAGTGATATGCATCTTTTCAAGTTCTACGTTGACAATGATGGTGTTCCGGTCATGAAGTTCAAGAAATCTGCCGTTGACGTAGAGTGGTTGCCGATGAACAGAGAGCCGATAAAACTCTGGAAGGTAGATGACAGCGGACGTCCCATGCTTCCAACAGGCTCTCCGAAGCGCGTCCCTTTCAAGCCCATATGGGGTAGTGAGGAGCAGAACCCGGTCGGAAACCAAGATGTTGCCAGAGACAAGGCCAGAAAAGCGACGGAGAACAAAAACTTCATGAAGACGGGGCTTCGGAAGTACGTGGACTATTGGGCGTCCGGAATGTCAAAGTGCGCAGGGTACGCAGACTCCATCCGCCCATACCTGCAGTACTGGAGGGACGTCATCGACGAGCTTGACAAGCCACTTCCACAGACGCCCTCCGAGCTCGAAGAGGGATTGTGGCCTACCCATGATTGGAGAGGCCCTCATGAGGGAGGTGAAAATCCGCTAGGATCGCTTCCACAACCATTGGATGTCACCCCCGAAGATGAGGTTCTTGAGCCTTACTGTCGACCCGCCAATGAAGCCCCAAAGTCCACATTTAATCCTCGTCTCGGGTCCTGGATTTTAGTTAGACCTAGTGATCCAGACATCTATCCTGTCTGGTAGGGTAGAGCAGTTTTGAACGTCGTCAGGGATGAGGGTAATGTCAACCACGGAAAATTCCTCGTTAAGTATTGGGAGCCTGATAACAAGTAGAAGAATCTGAAGCGAAAGTACCAGGACTGTTGAGAAGCCACTTGGGTTCCGGACCAAGAGAAGCCTGTATGGTGTCATGTGAGTTCTGTTTTGTTTGCGACTTGATCAAGCAAAGTTAACCAACTGACGTGATCCATTCCATGTAAAATGAAGGAAGCAGCGCTTATGAACTTAGAGAAAGCGAATGCCGTTGATCCCTGATACGGTGATGAGTCCCAATACCTTAAATTCTGTTGTATGAAATTCTGTTTCTGAAAAAACCTCGTCGAGTCTCTTCGTCCTCACGGAGGAGCACCGGAGATCTCCGGCTGTGAAGACGATTATTTTCTGGTCCCGAGTTCGACATCCCTCCTTTTAGCTCTCGCCACTTTTCGTGAAGAGAACCGGGTTTGTGCTCTTCCATTCACTGTTATTAGGATACATTGAGTAGTGACACAATTGTTATTGACTGGTTTATGCCACCGGAATATTATCAGACCCGCATATCTCATAGAAAGCTTACCGGAGATCTCCGGGTATGGAAGACAAATTTCATGGTCGGACGAATGTTCATGTATTGCCTTGTTCAAGTGGATGAGATCGATCCGGAGATCTCCGGATACGAGATTCACATCTACTATTCTTAACAATGGGGTCCACATTTCCCAATTTTGAGCTTCCCTAGGTGTTCTGAATAGTATTGAATCATATCCGGAGATCTTCTGTGACTACGATACTGCAATTTCTCTAACAATGGAACTTGTTTCAAAATAACACAGACCTTTTTGGCATTCTCTTGGCTGGTTCCTTCTTTGATTTATGACATGCCACTGCTAAAATGAAAGTGGGCGGTCAATTACACAGTTAATATCAGTCATCCGAGTTCCTTCTTTTGATTGAAATGATGCTGATGGTTGGCGGCAGAGATTGTACTTCTCACATCTCATTACGACAGGACGTTTGACGCGTGGCCTACCATGTTGTTCGTTCATGAATTTGGCATCTGCCATTAAGTCCATCAGTCTCGGTGTTATGGCGACTTAAATCAATGTACCTACGCTCGAGAAGTGTAATTAGTGGGTGGGTGGGGAGGATTGTATAAGAGAGGGTTCAGGACTGCAGCAATCCATATGTTTTGTCTTTCAACCATAAGTCTTGTTAGGCCATAGCCACGGTGGAGAGAGAGGAGATGGCTTTCGGAAGTAGAAAGAGGGAGAGGGAAGTCTCTGATTCGGTAGACAGGAGAGTTTCAGGAAGGATGGTGAGCGAGGCTCAGGGTTTGGAGAAGGGAAGACTGCTTTTCTTATAAGGCGAGTACAGAAGGGCGATCTGGTCCGATCGGCGTGTTCTGGACGAATTGGAGGATGACGCTGAGAGCAAGTTTGTTCAAGAGGAGGACTACGGCATCGACTGTGATGCGGAGGACGAGAAGCAGATCGACTCCGATGTGGAAGAGACCCTTAATGGAGCTGCTTCGATTGAAGAAGAGGAGGAGGACGATCCTTGTTATGAAGACGAGGAGGAATCTTCTTCGGATGGCGGCTGCAGCCCATTTCAAACTGGGTGTGACACAGGGTCTGATGTCGATTCGGACATGTACGCACCGGCTCATTGGAAGGATCTTTAGAGCTCTTCAGAGAGGTAGTGCAAGGATAGAATTTGTTGTTAGATCCACGAATTTTGCTGAGACCAGTCACTATTTTTTCCTACATTTGGTCTTGTATCAAACGCTTTTGTAAAGAGACTTCATTCCAGAGTAGCATTGTCGTTTTTGAACAGCCGAGCAATTATTTTTTTAGTACTTTGCTTTCGACCGGATATCTCCGAATGTCTGAACGGCATTCCTTACATGTCAATGCTTCAAGCTCTGAAATGCACTGTACTCATCTTCTACACGATATTACCACAGAAATGTACAGTACACCATATTACATGGTAGTTTTATAAATGTGTTAGCTTGAAAGTTGTTATCATTTTGTCGATCACGACGAACGAAATTTCACGCTTGTTTTATCACTATATTCGATTCGTATTGTATCACTGAAACCATCCGGAGATATCCGGCTGAATGATTAAAATAAATTAACTGGGTATCCCTTTCATATTCTTTGGTGCGACTATTTTACGAGACTAAAATCCTTCTTCCTTATTTCTGGACTTTGCAAAGTCCAGAAATAGTTAAATACAACATTAGTGTGGAATTGCTTGATTATGTATGTTTTTGCATTATAAAATACAGTGAGGTACTTTATACTGTCTTGGGAAATTGCATATATATTTTTGTATCTCTTACACATTGTATTTGTAGTGCAGTGTTCTAAAATCCTATAATAACTCAAAACACATTTATAATCTCTTTGGGCACATGATTATAATTTTGTAGCAGGATTTGCAAAGTAGATTAGAAATCATATATTTTCTAAAAAAAAGTAGCGAATGTAAAAAATGTATTACTGATATGAACATTAAGATGCCAATGTTTGATACGACAAACACCAAAATTTTGTGACAAAAAACATACTAAACTTTTGCCAAATTTTGATTTTTTTAAAAGTTATGAGCAAACAACTTGCGGCTTTCTACCAGCAACCAGTGCACTTGGCTAAGTGCATAATTACTTAATTGCGTGTTATTAGTGTAAGGAGACCACCGCGCCCCGGTGTGTATGGTCTCCGTTGTTGGATACATCTTGTAAGTGCATGTGTATTGTTAAAAATGAGTTTATAGTCTTGAAATAATTTTTGTATATATTTTGTGGATTTCGTGGCGGATAATTTTGTTTCTTGTATAACTATAATGGCTTGTGGTGTGTTTGTATGTGTGACCAAAGTTTGTAAGCTAGGGAGGGCGGTGTTTAGAGAGGAGGCATTCCATGTGATTATATATGCATTTTCTTGATTTGGATTATTGTTTTGGTTTTGTGGGCGTAGGTAAGGGGGGGGGTGGGTGGGTATATTCTGGTATTTGGTCGAGGCATTTTAGTGTTTCAATAATTAGATTGTTGGGAAGGTATGGAAATTTTTGTTTTATAGTTTCTTGTGATGGTGGTATATCATATATGATGATTGTGAATGAAATCATATAGTTCTTTATGTATTGATGTTTTATGGTTTATAATATTTTGGTTATTTTCAATGAATGATATATAAGGATGTGGGGTGTTAATGTGTCTTTCAGGAGGGTTTTGTAGGTTAGCAAGGGAGTTTAGTAGTTTATTAGTCCATTGAGTTATGTTTGGGTTTTGTTGATTTAATAGGAGGTTGCATTCGTCTATGTGTGGGTGGATTGTAGTTACTATGGCGTATAGGATATGTGGTGAGGGGTGTTTGTTTTGTTGTTGTATATATTGGATAATGTGTGGATGTGTGTTGGCGTATGATAGGTGTAGTGTATGTGTGGATTTTAGTATAGGTGCAAATGATCGAGCAATATGTATATATTCCGGTTGTAATTTTATTGTGTTTGGTATAAAATATATTTTGGCATTTTTTTGTGTTGTATTGGATGTCTTTTTAGTACGTTTGGCATAGGTCCTGGGTTGGTTTCTATGTCTCCTCCAAGTATTAGTAGTAGTTTATAATGTGGTGGTTTGTTATTTTGTTTAATAGTTGTATGTTTTTTTGTTTTTCTAGTATATTTTTTTGTTTTGTTTATTTTATCCTTGTATTGAAGGATATTCATATTATGTTTTCTTTCTTTTGAGTGATTTTCCCTTGGATCGGTTTTCTTAGGTTTGTTGTTTTGTTTTGGTTTATTGTTTTGTATGTTGTTTTTGTTAATTAGTTTGGTGTTTGTTTTTGTACTTTGGTTTGTGTTTGTCTTAATGTGTAGATATTTACTTGTATTTTTGCATCTTTTTTTGTATGTGGTGGGTGTTGTGTTTATGTGTGTGTGTGTATTGTAGATATTATTTTTATTTGTGTATGTATATGTATTTATATGTATTTTTTGAGGTTTTGTATTTGTATGTACTTTGGCATTTGTATTGGTATATGTATTTGAGTATGTGTATATGTATTCTCCTTTGTATAGAATAGTGTATTTGTATTGAGTATAAAGTCTAATACAATATTTATACGTCCCATATATGGGTGTATGTATTTTGGTAATTGTATTAGTATATGTATTTGAGTATGTGTGTATGTATTCTCCTGTGTATAGAGTAATGTATTTGTATTGAGTATAAGGACTAATACAGTATTTATATGCCCCATATACGGGTGTATGTTTGTACACTACTACATATAATATATTAGTATAGTATTCGTAGCTTATACTAGACTTTGATGTATGTATTCGGTATATTGTACGGTCAATGGTAGTTACCTTGTAGTCTTTGAGGTCTACAAGTTTGGCGGCTTGTCTTCAATCATAGGTGTAGTCATACTTCCCGTGATGGCTTGCATTGAGGCAAGTGTCCAGTGCTCATTGCTTGTTGGATGTTCATCATTTGATTCTTCAACTCTTCATGTTTTTGATCGGCATACTCTCTTGTCTCCTTCCTCGTTTTCTTGTTGCTTTCTTCTATGACCGACTCCACGATCTCCAACACATCTTGCTTGGAGATGTTGGGTGAAGGTTCTTGTATCTTGTAGGTCTCCACCGTGTTGACCATGGCGGCGTTGACGTCATCAAACCTGAATGCCTTCACTTGTGCTTCGGAGGGGGGTTCCGTTCCTTCTAGACTCCTCCGGTGTGGTGCAAACTCTACAAGTTATCCTTCCATGGCAAAGGTTTTGTTTACAAATTGCTTGTAAACAATTGGGTTAGCACAATGTACGTTAGTACTTCCATTATGTCTAGTTCCACATTCTTTGTGGAACCAAATTGATCTAGTGTTAGCATCACCAATAATCTTACGAATGGTGTCACTTGTATCATAAACACTCATGAGAATGGATAGAGGAGAGATGGTTAGGATTAAGGCATCCTTTTTTGCCTTAGTTTCTTGTGATATCTTCCCTCCGGTGATGTGCTTGGCTTGCATGACCTCGTAGTGTGTGGTGGTTATGATGAATGCATGGGTGTCGTCAATGCTCTTCTAGACTCCGATAATCTCAAACTCTTGCCCCCTTCAAAAGCTATTTAAGAGAACATCCTTGAAGAGAGTGTTGGCCGAAATCCCCTTCAAGTTATCACTCTTCACTTTGACAGAGAGGTTAGAATGTCTAGAAATGCTTTGGTAACTCTTGCAAACCTTTCCAATGATGTTATGACCATCTAGTTTAAGGATGAAGAGTCTAAGCCCCTTAAGCATCATGATACCATCAATTTCGGGTTTTAGTGAGTGTAGTTTGATTATCCCTGCCCATACACCCTTCTTTTCCGCATTTTTTACACTCAAGCATTGGATTGAAATGGGGTCTATGAGATTATTGCCAAGTTCAATACCCATTACTTCTAGTCTTTTTATGACCATTATCTTGATTTCATCATGCATGAGTTGGGAGGAAGGGGGTTCGAAGTGAATTGCAATGTGGAAATCAAGAGCCAATCGTGTGGAAGTGTTGATGGTGATGTCAAAGGGGAGTTGGGTGATGTTGTAGTGTTGTCCCTCCACTCCGTTTCTTGTGCTAGGATAGAGTAGTTGCGGGATGTGAGGAAAAGCCACCTTTGCTACACTTGCCTCCTCCGCTTCTTCCTCCTTCAATCCTCTTGTCATCATGTCTTCGGCGGTTTGTCCACTATAAAGCTCTTGAAGTCCCTCTTCAATTGCAAGAGCCTCTATGGTAGGATATCCCAACCAAAACTTAAAATTCACGCTTACCGGTTGAGTGATCTGCGGTGGGTTGTCTTCAATCACGGCATTCTTCAACTTCTTGCTTGTGCTATGGGTTTCTTCCGTTTGCCATGGTAACTTTTCAATTACCATTATGTCCTCGTCCACCTTCTCCTTGAAGTTAAAGAATCTTTTGATGTTGCCCATGTCTTTGTTAGTATAGGGGAGGTCTCTAATTAAGCTGGGAGGGTCTCCGTCAAAAAAGAGGAGGTTACGAACTATACTAGGAAGGCCTTTTTCGAAAAGGGGGGGGGTCTCTAATGGGGTTGGAAAGGTCTCTATTACTATAGAGGAGGTCGCTGTTGGAAAAGGGAAGGTCGTAGAGGGAAAGTGAGGGGTCGCTACTAGATTTTACTAGGTCGCAGGGGGAGAGAATATGGTCTTTGGTTGTTGGGCTTGGATCGTGGGTTAGGGGGGTCGTTACTCGTGTGTGGTAACTGTGAGGGTAGGTCTCTCTACTAGGTAGGTAGGGAGGGAGGCCGATACTTCAGGGTCGCAGGTCTTCTCTACTGCTTCGAGGTCGTGGGTTTTTTGTACGTGGTCTCAGGTCTCTTCTCTGCCCTAGGGAGCTCACTGATTGAACTATGTTCCGCACTGTGAGGATCGTGTATCGGATACTAGTAGCGTGTCTCTTGGTTCTCTTTTGAGCAAGGAGGCTTGCACGGAGGCTCGCGCTTTGTGCCTGCTCAGGTGGTATCACCGACTTTACTCGCGCAGTAAGTCTCTCTGCTTGGGTGCTTGCAGGGTTTGGGTTTTGTGTGTTCTCCGGGTGGTTCACGTTTCGGGTACTAACAATGTGTATCTTGGTTCTTGCTTGCGCAGGGAGGCTCGTGTGGAGGCTCGCGCTTCGTGCCCGCTCAGGTGGTGTCACCGTCTTTACACACGCAGTGAGGCTCTTGGTTTTGGTGCTTGTAGGGTTTGGGCTTTGGGTGTTCTCTGGGAGGTTCCTGTTTCGGGTACTAATATTGTGTATCTTGGTTCTTGCTTGCGCAGGGAGGCTCGCGTAGGGGCTCGCGCTTCGCTCCCGCTCAGGTGTTATCACTTTCTTCACTCGCTCAGCGAGGCTCTTTGTTTGGGTGCTCGCAGGGTATTGGTTCTGAGTGTTCTCCAGGAGGTTCATGCTTCTAGAACTAACAATTTGGTATTTGGGTCTTGCTTGCGCAGGGAGACTCACGATTAGCGTACTCCCAGGTGGTTTCACCTTCCACTCTCTCGTAGTGAGGAGAGCGTTCTCAGGGAGGTATACGTTTTGGGGTGCACACGGGGGGTAACATAAGTATGTGAGCTCCGGGTGTAGGGTTTGGGGGGTATTGTAGGTATTGGTTTTGAGTTTTCTAGATCTGAGGTTCCTCTAGGGCGGGGAAGGGGTGTAACTGTGTGAAGGAGAGGGGAGACTGTGAGGAAGGGAGGTGTGTTTAAGCGTAGGGGAGGGGCTGGGGAAGGAAGAGGGGGGTTGTGGGGGGAGAGGGGGGGTTATTCGTCTTGAGTGAGTGACTGGAGGAGGGATTGGGTGGGCAGGGGGGGAGAGGGAGAGGGTGAGCTGGGAGGGTGAGGGGCTATGGGAGGGACAGGGTGGTCCGAGGGAGGGTAGACAGGGAGGAGAAAAGTGGGGGTGGTCTGGAGGGGTGTGGAGTTTGTGGGGGAGAACTGTGAGGGGAGAGGTCTGTGGGAGTATAGAAGGGGGTTTACAGTGAGAATTGAAGGCAGGGCAAGGGTACTTACCTTCTGTTTTGTTCTTGATCTTTGTCTTGTGCGTTCTTGAGGTACTTGCTGATGTCGTGTTGCTGCTGATCAACTGGTCTCTTTTCGCTGCTCTCTTCCAGATCTCTTAGCGCTGATGTTGATGTGTGAGGTTGCAATGGTGGTGCAGATCACGAGTGGATGTGTGCGGGGGTGTATGTCCAAATCTGGAAAAAAATTCCAGCGCTTCCGCATGCGATCTACACACACGGACTTGATAGGATTTTCTGTTAGAATTCTAGTGTGGAGCTCTATGTACGTGTTCTTATAGTGAGTTTGTGGCGTTCTACATCTAATGTGCGTGTACGTGGTGATATGTGAGATGTCCAAGGTATCTACTAATGTGTAAGTGTTGTGCAGATCTCTTTATAACACTAATCTACTGTAATTTGCAAACAAATCAAACACTAATAAGCAAGCAAAAAATAAAATGAAATGGGATAAGGTTAGATCGAACCTGGGCACTCCAGAGGTGGAGTGCTGGCTGCTTGATTTCGTGATCTTGATGACACTCTCTTGTGCTCGTGTTGACTTGCGATCTCGATCTCTCTATTGGTTGGCTGCTCTCTCATGATCTTGTGTTCGCTCGTGGCTGTGTGCACTGTGTTGATCTCGCGTTTGTTCTAGTAAGCGGTCATCTGTGTGAACTACTACTGTCACGGGTCTATGTGTGAACTTCACATCGTATGTGTGGTGGTTTCTGGATCGGGGCAACAATCAAGAGGTCTAAGTGGGCTTAGGGTGTTACAACCAACACAAGCTAGATCTGCATCTGTGTATCGAATTTGAGTTCTAAGAAGTTAGATCAAATTCCAACACATGGTCCCAGTGCTTTCAGGTCAGCCCACAGTCCGATCTCCCTTCAGATCGCTCAAAATTTGTATGCCAGAGTTAGATCTAACCTTCACTACCCCTTCCCAACACAACGCCAGTCTCAAAGCCCACTATTGCCTCCGATCTAAGCTATGAGCAGGGTATGCAACGGATCCAGCCACCTTTGTTGCGCTCACACCTCTTCCCAGAGACTAACTTCTTTGTGCACCTAACCAGAAAAAACAGAGCTCTCAGCTGCTCTCAGACATCGTTTTGCTCCTAATGACAATGTAACTAAATTCACATTATATAATGAAATCCAAAGATAAAATAAATCAAATCAAACCAAAAATCAAACGAAACCAAATTAAAAAATACAAAATGTAGAATATTAAAAATTGAAAGAGTCTTTCACCTTAAATCGAATTCATATCCAGACATAAAGAATGTTTGCGTAAATACAATGCTATATCTAGACTATAACATTCTACTGAATATGCTGACATGACAAAGAAGATCACGGTGGGGCTTTGCCCTTTAGGGCCTCCACAAACAATGTCGCCATTTGCAATTGCCCCTGCAATAAAAGATCTCTACCCCAATTTTCACTATCTAAAATCTCTTTTGCCATGGAAACTTTCATTTTTTCAATTTCAATTATCCCCTCAAAGAACTTACCAATGGCGGTGGCAATTACGTCATCACCCGCGGTGATTCTTTTCTGCCGCTTCTCTGTACTTTTATTGATGTGGCTGCCAACTTGGAGTTGCTTCACAGCACGAGATCGAGGGGAGAGCAGGGTGCTAGGCGTTGCTACAAGTTGGGTACTCGGCGTCTTTGCAGGTGGCGTGTCGTTTTAGGCAAATTCGGCTTCTTCATCAGAGAGATGAATAGTCTCGAAATGTAGCAAGTGCGTCCTCTAATCCACGCCGTGGGGAACTCCTATGCAACAAATGAAGGAGATTAGTGAAGATTCATCAAAACAATTCAAATATGATACATTTAAGAAGGTAAAGAAGAAATTACCTCAAATTTTGGTTGTACCACCAAGCATATTATCCATAATTTCAAACCATGTCCATTGGGAGGGTGCAACACTTGTAGACTCTTGCTTGACCTTCTCTGATTTATTAGTAACCTGCAAGCGTGTCCACTTGTCTCTGTATTGCTTCCAAGTGCGAGGTTCCTCCGGTGACAGTATGGGAAAAGCATCATTGATCTTGCCCACAAAATCAAGCCAGTTCTTCTTTCTAAATTGTTTCCGGTTTACCTCCCAATACTTCTCAGACAACAAATTTAAGAAGTAGTTCAACTGTCATAAGACCAGTCTCTCACTTTCTTCTTTACAAAACTCTGATCTGGCATTGGCATTGGCACCTCTTGAGAGAGTTGTGAAGGAGGGTCCTCAAGCAACAAATCTAAAAGGCCACCAACAGGAGGAGCCATATCTGCGAAAACCTAAATGAGAGAGAGGAGACAGCGAGGGAGAAAACAAAAGTACGGTGAAGGAGGTAGAGAAAGAGAGATGAGGGTGAAGGTGGAAAGGTAAAAAGCTGTGGATAGTGTGGATAGAGTTCCAGGGGAACTTACCAAAAGTGAAAATTATAGGCTGGTTTACCCGTTCCGGATGGACGAGGGTGCAAATCGGATGAGATGTGGGGGCTCGCACATTAGGCTTACTGGGGTGCAAACGTAGGTGTGAGAAGAACGGGTTGGGCTCCAAGATAACCCATTTGCATTCCATATGCGTCGATCTGATGTGGAAGGTAATTGTGGTAGGAGGCTCTAGAGGCCCAGGCCGAACTAACCCCTCGTTCCCCCTCGTGGGATGCAGGGGGCAATTGCCGATGGGATGAATCATCCCTACTAGCTAGCCAGGTGTAAAATCCCAGCCGGCTGACATACAAATCCTCCCCCCTCCGCGCATGTGCCCTAACCTATGCACTCCTCTCGCCAACGGTGACACATTTCTCTACTAACTACCCGTGATTGGTGTTGCCGTCACACATTTCTCTATAAAATATCCGTGACGGGTATTGCTTCTTGCGAAGCTTATGTGTGTAGGGTTCATTTTTGTACCTCCCCTAGTGTTTTCTAGTGCTATCCTTTGTGTCCATTTGATACTAATATTTGAATATATTATTTTCTTTCATGATTTCCATTCAGCATAGATTGAAACTTCGAGCTCATCTTTTGTGCTCAGATATGTTGTTATTGAGAACTAGGGTTAGAGTTTTATGTTTTCAAGTTTCTTGAGTGATACATTAGTTTCTTCGATAAGTGATTGATTATAGTTTAGGGTATGAGACATATTTCAATCATTTCATTTAGTGTGACTTAGAGTTTTTGTGGCACAAATTTATGCTTTTATTAAGGTCCCAACAAGTATTATTTCAATTATTCCATTTCATATTGTTGTATTTGGTGTGTTTTAAAATCATAACTGAAATTGATATTTGAGGATACTCTCTTTCATTCTTCTTAGCGTTGTGATTAGGTCTTGTATTGCTTACAGAGGTTTGAAGATGTAAGGTTCTTATTTCATTCTTGCTTATGTGTAGTTTTTTCCATTTGGCAGAATGGAATTATCTAGCTTACCACTTGTCGTTCTCGACCGAGACTACAAGAAAGTCCCTCATGCGGAGAAGCAATTGCATTGCGAGGTTGAGAATTGTAGCTTGGGTCCGTGGAAAAATCGGCGACACTTGAATAATCACCTTTGCCATCGCATTTGCATGGAGCTCACGGCGCAAACACTTGCTGCCCACGGAAAGTAGAACAACTTTGCAACATCAACTCTTGTTGTATGAATGCAAAATTTTTAACAAAGCCGTTCAACAAACAACAGAAGGAGTTTGAAAAAACTTCAACCGTGGACAAACGCGGCGGAAGTGTTATGGGCACGGCTAGATATGGCGGCCATCGTTGACCATAATGCTCCGAGGTTTAGCAAGAGGAAGATAAATTGTTTAAGGAGATGTTGAAGACCCAATAGGAATACGGCGCATTCTTCAATAAATATTTATTTATCCGGGATAAAAATCATTGTCATTTTGCATTAAATGAGGTGATTTCCAAAATGCACCCGACCAAATGGTCAGAAGAATGATTGTTGTCATGACATTGAAAAATCATCATATTCTTCTCAAAGCGACCACTAAGTACAACAAGCAACTTATGTTATTTAAAAAATGTATTCTTTAATTTATATTTAGTAATATTTATCATTAATTACTTATTCTTAGTATATTTGTACATATTCTACTAGTAATCATGTGTTTTAATTTTATTTGGTTAAATAAATCAAACCACATTACTTATCACATAGCGTATGGGATAAAAAAATTCAAAACTTTGAATTATTGAATTATGACATCTTGAAAGCCTGATGAACGAGAATGGTTATGATGTTAGCGTTGTTTGTGGTTATATAAAGGCACAAAGAAATGCTTCCATGTAATCTTCGAAGCATTTGTGAATCTAATATTTAGGATATAAATTAAATTTTTTTGGTCCTGCACAATATCATTCCACAGTTCCAGTATTTTTTGGTTCCGTGTAATTTAATGGTTTGAACTATTTCGTCATTTTCAGCGCGACTTTATTGCAGCTCAGCAGAAGCAAGTTCAGTATTATTAAAACTCATTTGTCAAATGCGTTTGAGGAGAATGCAGGAGATTTACGAGATTTAATAAAACTATGATGATAATGGCTTCAACGTAAAGACCGCTCTGAAGAGACGATGTAAGTAAATTCTATATTTGTTGGGTTAGTATTTTGTATTATTGTGTACAAATTTTTACTTATATATGATTTTTTTAATAATTTATTATATTTTTATGCAGTCAGAGACGTCGTTGATGACTATATTGTCAACGATTTGTATAAGGCACTATCGCAGTTGTTCAAAGCTTTCAGAGGTCTACCGATTGCGCTCTGTGTGCAAAAGATGGAATGCCGAGATCCATCGTAGATTGTTTGAAGTGAAGAGCTTGTCATGAATGTACTGTTTGAATCCTAAGGATAATTCTATGACAAATACGATTCCAGCTCTTTCATCCCGTCAGTATATATTAGGAGAATTGCAATGCAAGATTGGAGTTAAACGCTATATAGATATAGACACATAAAGCTAATAATTCTGATAGTAGTAGGTCTCATATACACAAAAATGACTCAATGGACTATGTAGAAAATAAATCATGATTCCCTCTATAATTTGATGAGTTATTTTTTTAGGCTATCGGTTTGTTCTTAGCTTTGAAAAATAAATTAGAAAAATAATTCAAAAATCTAATGTTCATTATCTACTGATAACTTGATAATATTCTTAAATATTTTGTAAATATTTCAGTACGCATTTCAAGGCTAAATGTAGCAGATCGTCTAAATTCTATTATTGTATATATTTTATAATACTAGCATTCATGTATATGCATTTTTTTGAAAAGCAATTTCGAAGATTTTTACATAGAACTTAGACCTCACAATTTATTACCTTTCAACTCGTCATAATGTTACATAGAAGTTTGATTCAAAATCAAATTTAAATTAAATTGCCTAATAGACAAAGTATTAAGTACTTGATCATTCTTTTTTACTTGAATTACTTACTTTTGTTGCTTGACTTATTCATTGCTTGTTTTATATAAAATTATAGAATTCCATATTTTATAATATAATTATAAATGAAAAAAATATATATTTAGTTGATTCGTAGAAGCAAGAAAAAATACTACAGTTCTTTATACACTCCAAAACATTCATTTGGTATAAGCTACCTTAAAATAAAATATAAATATTTAATTTTCAATTACAATATTAAAACTGGATTATTGTTAAAAAATATAAAATGATATTAATTTCAACTAATGTAGAAGATGCCAAAATGAATAAGATACTAAACGGGGAGCATTATAATATCTTTAACAAGAGTGATTTTTATGACTAAATGCAAGCAAATTTTAAGACTTTGTTTACATTAGCACGACAAGTCTTATTCTTGTGATGCTACAAGACCACTCTATGCCACATTCAATATATAATCATTATTCATACAAATTTAAAATATTTCAATCAAACTGCATATAAATTTTTAACCCCTAAACGTCCTTGGGGGGTCGAAATGCTGAAATAGAGTAAAAAATTCCTTGAAAATTAAATTCCGTGTAGAGCTCAATGGGAGAAAAATATTAAAAAAGTAACCATAAGATCCTCTTCAAACATAGCCAAATAATAAGTGAGTCAATTCTTGTGTACTTTGGACATGATTTGGGCCTCTATCCACTCCAAAAAATGCTACATTTGGGGGCTGAAATTAGTCGGGCAGACCCTACTTTTTGGAATTTTTGAGAAAATACACCTTTATTGAAAATCCACTTCAAAAAATGGTCAACTACAGAAATGTGACTGTCGGTTTGGAAGATAATTCCAAAAACAGATATATATTTGGAGGTTTCATGTGTTCACAATCCGCCTTGCAATACACACATGTCATATTTTCTCCTACTATTTTGAGGCTGCCCTTCCAACTCTGGGTAGGCTGTTTGACAAAAAGAAACATGGGCACCTTCACTAAGGAAAAGACGAAAATTTTGTTAGAGATTGGCATGTGCAAGGCCATGATCTTATGACAATCACCATAAATATAAGAAAACGGTCCTTGTACTTAGCTAATAAATAGTCTGAGTCCTTATAATGAGCTTCCAAGAAAATGGGAAATATATGATAGGGTGTTATAAATTCCCTCCTTATGTTGGCTTCTCCTCATTATAAAAACAAAAAAATGGCAACGGTGACGACATGACAACCTTTATCCCTTGAAAGGCCAGCTTAGCCAACCCGACTATTGCTACAAGTTCCTGCCCTTGAAACCGCCATCGAAAACATCGACCGTGCCAAATGTGTGTTGCGCCTTCCTCTACGGTAATATATCCGCCAAGGCGCACACTCGTATATCCGGCGGCCACCCGATCCCGCCCAAGGTGAACCTATATCCGTCCTCACGACTACTTCGAATTCTGCTAGGACAAGGACTTCCTCTTTGGAGTCAAAAACGAAAATGAGGCACTGGAATCCTGAACAAAAAACAGGCCTTAGAGTTAGCTCACATTCCGTGAAATCACCCAAAATCAGACCCTGGAGTCCAAAAATCATACCATAAAATTCAAGGAAAATTCAAATGAACATGAGAAGTATTCAACAGAAAATAAGATGAAAAGTAGGAATAAGAAATAAATGTAAGAATTTCTACTTGGGAAAAAAATCCCTATCTCCGTTGTGAAAAGTGTGAGTTACGATGGCAATCTCCGCGGGGTAGCCAAATATTCCCCCAACTCTTATACAAATATTGTAAGTGGTTTTTTAGACTTACAGTAATTGCAAATATGAACACAAAAAAATTACAGTATTTTTGAATGTTCTGATCTCACAAATAGAGAAGATCCAACAAGTGAAATTTTGAACAATTCTTCTAAATAAAGTTTGGTACAAAAACTTATAGTTGGAAGTCTGAAAATAATAAAAAATTGGTCTATACCCTTAGGAGTGCATAGAGGCAGAAGATGGTAATTTTGAGGTTTGAAGCTCCAAGACATTGAGGATTTTTCTGGGTTATAATCTCAAATCTGGTGTACATCTTAGGGTTGAAATTTGAATCAATATTTTATTGTTATAATCATCTTTGAGATTATATAGTTCAAATTACAAAAAACAAAAAATATATGATCCATGCTTCAATGTACATATAGTGGTAGAAAATTGTAGTTTTGTAATTTCAAGCTTCTAAAAGCACAATGAATTCTTGAGGACAATTTTCAAATGTTATAATCTCAAAAATGATGCACATCCTATAAATGAAATTTACAATAATACTTCTAGATAGATTTAGATAAAAGATCCTATGCTTGAAAGCTTAAAAATTGTAAAGAGTCTGATTCATGCATGTATCCATGCATGGAGGTCAAAAATTGCACTTTCCAGATCAATTACTCATTTTTCCTGTTGACTTTCACTATCTAGGTGATGAATATAATCTATCCAACTGATAGGTGTTCCACTTGTTTATTGATTTGATAGCCTTTCACGAATTACAAGTTTGTTCATAAGGACTACGCCCATTTTGAAATTATTAGTTGATAGTGAATTGAAATCGAACCGTAGCGTTCCGTGGCTGACATATTTGCTAAATACAAATATACCTGCTCTATTATTATTTTGAAGTTTCATGCAGTGTTGAAAGATTCCGAATTCGCCTCCTTGCGGATGTCCTTCTGAAAACCAGCATATAAATGAACAATCCAAGTCGTTTTTATCAATATGTGGTTTTATAAAAGAATTCTTTGACAAGTGCAATTGGTGCACTTTTGTTGGATATGCTTTCAACCCAATTGTGATACAATTCATATGTTGAAATTGATGAGCAAAAAACTCTTTTACAGGAGCTCTAAATAAATCTATCGTTTTTCACATTACCGTTGCAATAGAATTTTCTGTCCTCCTCAAGGAACGTTTTGTGTCTTTAGTCATGTTTTTACAATCATACTGAACGATATCTCCTTTTGACTTTTCTCCTGTATGGACAACATAATCGTGGCCTACAGACTTATAAACACCTCGTTTTGGGTCTTTTTTATTAAATTTTCCTGCAAACGGAGCGGTATGATAATATATATCTGGGGCCTCTAATGTTCTTTGATATTCAACATCGTTTTCCCATATTTTTGGGATATAAATAAATAAAACCTCTTTCAGTGATATATTTTTTGGATCCAATATTTTATTGTTGATTATAGTATTTCCATCCAACAATAATACAACAGTTGACGTTATTGGTTGCAAATGATTATTTTCATATACACTTTCCCAACGTTTCTCAAACATTTTATTCTCCTAGTATGGCTCTTCTTCATTTGTGATATCAGCTGGAATGTTCGTGTAGCTAATGATTACTTGCATATCTATATTTATGTTCAATGCCTCGAGAATGGATAGTTCCAACAATCCTTTTCTCACCAGTGAACATTGGAAAATTTTGTATGAAACATGTTTCTTTTTCTTTTTCTTTTCTTCACTTTTTTCTTTTAAAACTTTCTCCAACCAGTAAAAAATTTGATGGAAGTCTTCGAGACTAGTTATTTCGATGTCTTTGGTAGTAGACGTATCAAAAATAAATCTTGTATGCATTGCAAAATCAGGATCTAGTGTCGGTTCACGTATAGAGCAACGTAAAGATTTTTGCGCACAATCATGACATAGTTTGTGGCAATAATGAACGTAAATCTATTGTTTTGTTATGGTTATGTCTATCCTAGATGAAGGATTGGTAAATATATTTTTGAAATACGGCCATGTTAGGATTTTTCTATAAGGTATGTCATATAATCAGGCAAATGCTTTCTTGGTGTGCCCTACACTTTTACAACCTCTACTCTTTGAATCGTATACCAACTCCAGGATTTGCTAATCTTCTATAAAATTTAGAGCAATAGCTTGTCCTACTCTAGGTTTTTTTGCACTCGGCTACACAAGCTCAGCCAACTTCAGAATATAAGGCAATAAATATCTCGATATATTTTGATAATTATATGTGTTTACTCTATATAATAACAATATTTTTTTTATAAATAGTATTTACAGCTAACTTCTACAAGCTTTCACTTTTTTGCTATAATAATAAATTTACAATGTAAGTATCAGTTTGAATTTATAAAAATATATATTTTTTTCTAAAATTATTAAAATGTAAAAGTATGTTCAATTTCGTGTTGAAATCAAAAGACAAAAGCAGAAAGACAAAAAGACAAAGACAAAAAGACGAAGACATTGTTGTAGGAGCCCGAGCAGCTGTTGTAGGAGCCCCATCAGCTGTTGTTGAGACCCCAACAACTATTGTTGGGGGCCCCAGCGACTGTTGTTGGGGCCCCAGCAGCTATTGCTGTGGACCCCAGCGACGGTTGCTGGGGCCCCATGAGCTATTGCTGGGGCCCCAGCCACTGTTCTTGAGGCCCCTTTAGTTGTTGTTGGGGACCCTAATTATTGTTGTTGGGGTCCCAATTAGTGCGGATGGGGCATAGTATGGAATTCAATATGCAACCCGGTTTAGAAGAACTGATTCAAATTTCAATTGTTGGAAGTTTTTCATTTGTAAAATCATAACGTTCAAAGTTGAATCAAAACTTCTTTTTCCCTTTGCCCAAGAGGCAATGTCTAGATGGTACGAAGGTGGACTTGATCACTGTTGCCCCTAAATTTTTTCTCATATTTTTTTCTTTGTAGGAGACTAAGTTGACTATGTACATGCAAAATTTTAGAAACTCATTTGAGTTTTTTAACCTTCATCTAAACTTTTTTATACAAGGATTATACTTTCTAAAATCACACTTCGTACCATGATTAGGTAAAAATTCAATAATATATTGGGACATTGAGCCATGAATAGCTCTGCAAGAAACATAACTACAGCAACATTCAAACATATTTGACCTTACCTCAAATTCTACAAGGTGGTAGAAAATGGCAACTTTTAGTTTTGGAGGTCCCAAAAATGCTTAGATTTGTAGGGGTTATGACAACCACCACAAATATGAGATAGCAGTCCTTGTATTTAGCTAATAAATAGCCTAAGTCCTTACAATGAGCTTCTTAGAAAATGAGGAATATGGGAGGAGGGTGTTATAAATTCCCTCCCCATGCTGAATTTTTTTGAATATAAAAACAAAAAAATGGCAAAGGTGATGGCATGACAGCCTTTATCCCTGGAACGCCGACCTGGCCAACCCGACTATTGCTACAGGCCCTTGCAATTGAAACTGTCAACGAAGGCATCGACCCTGCCATATGTATGTTTCGCCTTCCTCCTTAGCGGTGTGCCCACCAAGGCGCACACCTGTATACTCGGCGCACACTTGATTCCGCCTAAGGAAATTCCATACCCGTCTTCAGCAACGACCGCCCAAAATGACTCCATACTCATGCTCGACAACGACTGTGGCCAGGTAAACCCTGTCCTTCCGAATGCTTCAGATTCTGCTGGGACAAGAGCTCCCTCCCTGGAGTCACAAAAAAAAATAAGGCCCTACAGTCACAAACAAAAATGAGGCCGTGGAGTCCAGAACAAAAAGCAAGTTTGCTCTCAGTCCCTAGAATCACCCCAAACCAGACCCTGAAGTCCAAAAATCATACTATAAATTCAAGGAAAATTCAAGTGAACATGAGAAGTATTCAACAGAAAATAAGATGAAAAGTAGGAATAAGAAATAAATGTAAGAATTTCTACTTACTTGGGAAAAAAATCCCTATTTCCATTGTGAAAAGTGTGAGTTACGATGGCAATCTCCGTGGTGTAGCCAAACAGCCCAAACATTCCCACAATCCTTACACACAAAACTTGTAAGTGATTTTTTAGCATTACAATAATTGCAAATATGTCGGGCCTTTGCAATTTTGTAAAGAGAGTGTGTCCTGGGGTAAGAGTTAGTGAAGGATACCACTCCACCGCGCTCCGACTTCCAATCCACCATGAGTGAGAAGGCAAGGATTTTCACAAACCCCAAATGTGTCTTCGGCTTCTCACCAAGAACTTCGCTCTCCCGCTTGTGTAAAACCCATGAGTTGGTGATAGACAAGTCAATCAAAAAGAGAAAGAGTCTATGCCACCACTTCTGCGACTTTGTCAAGGTGGTGTAGACACCCCGTAATTGGTCGCTTACGTAGACCCCGCGCACTTGCCGGGTATACTCCAAGTGAATTGGAGAAGTGGGCACATCTACCAACCTCCCATGTGAAAATCTTGGGACCGTGAGGGGGACATCTGGGTTGGGCGGAAGCGGCACCGCATGGGTTGACAAAAGAAGCACGGGCTTCTTGTCAACCCAAACTAAGCAACACAAACCTCCCGTGAAATGCATTCTCCACCCCATGGTACCTTGAGGTTCTCAGGCCCACCGTTTTTTGTCCGTAAAAAAGCTAGGCAAGCCTATGCGGTTTGTACGGACGGTACCGGTGCCAAAAGTGCCCAATTTATAAAGATCAACTAACAACTTAGGAGAGGTGAAAAAGTTGTCCGTTACTACCACATGACCAATATCATGCAATCCCTCCATCAAAGCCATAACAACATCGTACCCGGTTTTGGCCTCACCCGGTCTCGCCGCTTGTAAATTCCACTGCACGTCCGCCCCGGTGTATACTTGGAAGATGTATAAGTATTTTGATTCAGAATCTGCCGCCGCCCACACCTTGAAGCCGAATTTGACGGGTTTATTGGGCATGTATTGCTTCATACCATGCCCATAAACCCCCTTGTACCGCACCATAAGCTCATCCACGGTTATGTATTGTCCTAGATTCCAATTTGCTAAACAACATGCTCTAACTTCCTCCAAGAGCCACCTAAGCTTAGCCAATTTATCATAAGCGGAGTCCATGCGGTCCGTAGGTGCCCTAGAGTCATCTTGGATGTGAAGACAATGGCCTATAGCCTCAAATCGCTTTCTACCCATCATACTAGCTATCCTAGGACAATAAATAAAGGACTCATCTCTCTCCCACTAGGCCCTTTTGTGAGGTAGAATTTTTAGGCCCATGAGCATCGCAATGCCAAACCATGCTTCCAATTCCGGTATGGTTAGCCTCCACCAATCATTTGGACCCCTAGTAGAACCAGTGTGTGGGTCAATTGATCCCGCATATCTATTTGACTCTCTACAAATCTTTCTCAATGTTCTCCTATTGAAAAACTTGTGAAATAAATCCTTGACCGGGGTAACCTCCCTAAATATATAAGAGGGACCACTCAAAGGTCTAAGGAATTCAACATCATCATGGGTATATGTTGATCGACTTTGGCCCCAATACACATCATCGTAGCATTCTTTGAATGTTCTTCCAACATCCCAATTTACTGGAGCTCTTCCCCTCCCCCTTCCACGACCCCGGACCCCACGGGTAAATCCATCTCCCCTCATACCTTGAACAGGAGGCGACCCATCCTCACTGGAGTTGCTCTCCCCATTCTCCCCTGAACTCCCTGGAGTGTTTTGTAATGAAGCTTGTTGTCCAAGCATACGGTCGATCGTATGCGATCCTCCCACGTTGGAGGCATTTGCTTGGCGTTGCCCAGTTGTCCGTCCGCCTCGCCGAGCGTGCATGCTTCGTGGGCCGCTGACACCTTTGCGATCGTCGATGTCGTGCTCTCTTCTCTAGTCGTCCATGCCGAGCTGCTCGTCAGGGCCTTCACTGCCATCGATCGCAGAAATGTCGTTGCCAGCGATGAGCTCCCGCCTGGCGCGTTCCAGCCTGTTGCCCTCCCGTCCTACATCTTCCATCTGCTGCATCGCAACAAGCTCCCGCCCTTCGGCTCTGGTGCCTCCCGCCTTGCACAGAGCATCTTCGGGCTCAACCTCACCAGTCGCGCCGACTTGCGCGCTTTCCTTGCATCCACTCAAACTCGCTTGCGCCATGTTTACCAAATTTTGTGGATCGTTGTCGCTCTGTAGTCGAATCTGGCGACTCTGTGAGCTCTTGGAGCGGCTTTGCGACAATTGTGGACGTATGGAGGATGGAGATCGTGTGGATTGACGTACACTTTGCTCTGGTGCTGAGCATCCAGTGTCTTGTGCGAAGATAGGGTTTGTGTGCATGGAGGTGTATCTGGATTGCAGCTGTGACGGAGATGTCATGACCTCACGCAAGTGCACGTCTTTGTGCTTAGAGTGGAGATGGCGTGCGACAATTTCTCCGACATTGTCCTTAAGAAGAAGTAAGTCAACTTCTAATTCATCATCGCTCGATTCTCCAATATCGTCACTAGAGAACCCTAAATTCAAATCTTCATAATCATGATTTTCTCCACTTTCTTCTTTGATTTGTTGTGTGTGTGCGTTTATAGTCTCAATTTCACCAAAAGGAACATTTATTACCTCCCCATCTACTTCAACTACATAAATCAACCTTGAGGAATCTGGACAGACATAGCTACTAACTGCGATGCCACTCCTGATCTATGGAATCCTCTTGTTCTTCTGAGCCTACTAATCCATGTCTGAGCACTCTCACATGCAAAGGTTCTATTATATTTGTAGACAGAGGTATATACTTAGATCTTTGTTCAATAAACCTTGCCCTTATAGACTGAGATCCACCTTGCACATAAATCGTTTGAGGGATTTCACCTGGACGAAGCATCTTCGAGGGCGCTGCGGATGACAATGGATTGCGTGTCGATATCTTTGATGCTTGACGTGTCACGGTGGTGAGGGTCGCCTTCCGAGCTGTCACGGTGGTGTGAATCGGTGTCGTGCGCCGGGGCAGCGACGTCGTTGGAGGAGCAGACACCATTGCCTTTCGGCCTTGCCACGATCCAGCCTTCGACGGTCCGCTTTCGGCCAATGATGTAGGTCCTGTCGGCAATGACTTTGCCAGCAACGACCCCTCCCGTATCGATCCATGTCTTCTTGCGGTCGTTCTTGGCATCAACCCATGGCCAGATTGTACCATCGATCCCTCTAGTGATGTGCAAGTCGTGGGGATAGTTCTCGCCAACGACCCTTGGCCAGATCGCGTAGTCGATCTCTTGCCTAATTTGCAGGTTGTTGGTACTGTCGCAAGCAGACCCGCCCCAGATCCATGACTTCTGGATGTCAACCTCGTTGACCGAGGGCTTGTTGGACCTCTTCTCAACCCCTCCAATGACGAGGCCATCGACCCTAATCGACCATGTGTCGGTGATGTGCTCACCCCCGGTGATCACGCTGCCGGTGTTAATCTGGACCCCTTCTGCCAAAGTCCTCCTCTCGACATTGACTCCGGCACCTACAGATGCGAACCAGCATTCGGTTGATGACCCTGGCAGATCGTACATGGGCGATGGTTTGTTTGTTGTTGTTGTGATGTTGATGCTTGGTTGCAGTTGGCTGGTGCCATTGGCGTTGATACTGCCTTCGATCGGCTTCGGAGTTGCACTGTCGATGTTCCTCTCAGCACACGAGTCCTCGCCAACGACGACAACGTTGGAGCCATCAGAGAATGCGTGCGCCAAGTCCTTGGTGCTGTCGGCAATTGGATCAGCCCTGGATCGTCCTCGCCTTGACTGTTGGGCGACTCTCCGGTACCTGTCGTTGTATCGATTCCTACTTGATCGACAGAATCTTCCACCGTGTTCACCTGCAGACAACTCTCTCCCATCACCCCTGTTTCTACTGAATTCATGCTTCTTGTGGTCACCATCTTCCTGACTAGGCCAAATCTCTCTTATCAATGTATACAAGAGTGGGCTAATTCCACTCTTGTCACCCTCAGGTATTCTTTCTCGCCAACCTAAAATGCTAGCCACATGGTGGTAGAATAAGTGTCTTAGTCCACTAGGTGTATCTTGTTTATAAACCTTCTTGGAGCATGGTAATCCAAGAAGGTAATCTCTATCCAATAGAGCTTGCATGAATTTGACCTCACCATCTCCTAGACCTTTCTCAATCTTATCCCACCTCTCAATCTCCCTAGAAGCTCTCTCAAGTAGATCCATGGTAAGGTATGTGAAGATGTAGAATGTTGGTAGGCAAATTGATTTGAGCCCAAGTTGTAAATGGAATCCTCTAGAATTTGATGTAGCATGTACATGAGTTTTGAATTTTGAATTTTGAAATCCATGTGCATTTATTACGTGATGGTGGTGGGATGGTGTTGGTTGTGATTTGAATCTTGCAATTTGGTTGCTAAGATGTTGAAATGGTGGCTCAATAATGTTGAAATGTATTGTATGTCTTGTTTTTTTGAATGCACAAGAAGGTAGTTTGTGTGCACATTTGAATTTTGAATGCCACTTTGTCCTTCCCCCTCCTTGTCTTGAGATCTGCCCTATTTGATGAGGGAGCCTGCCCCTCAACGGACCAAGACACATGGCTCCGTGTTCTACTCAAATGCCAAAACCACCACATTCACTCTCTAATTGTTAAAAGACATAAAAAAGCGGTATGGGAAGTCCGAAAACTAATCACCTCCTACAATAAATCGAGATGTTTTATACTAATGAACGCCGACACTTTTAATAACAACCCACAAGAAAATACGGTCCCCCCTTGGCTACTCCCATGCTCATGTGTGACCCAAAGATGTCATTGCAATGCTAGGCTCAAACCGGACATCCTATGTGTTAGAGGTTTACCATACAATGATCCGCCACCCGACCACATTAACCAAGACTACACCATTCGATTCATTGAATTCACATATTGCAATGATAGATTTTCTCCGGAAACAATCCAAAACAAAATAGACAAATATCAACCCCTCATTGACGACATCATTGCCATTGGATGGAAGGTGGACCCCCTTATTGTTATCACATCCGGCGCTCGTGCCACCACCTTTATCCCATCTATGAAAACTCTTGAAGATACCTTCAAAATACCCATTGAAACAACCAAAACCACCTTTAAAAACAATAACACCATCGCTATTCAATATGCCATGTCCATTTTGATACATAAACGTAAAATTGAAAACAACCAAGCCCTCCCCGATATACAAGACCCCCCTTAAATGCTTCTCCGCCCAGACTTATCCTGACTTGTTCGTTTTTGTGGTTTTGGCGACTTGCTTAGTTAGTTGTTACGTTGATTGTTTGTGTGCTTGGTTGGTATTCGGTCACATGTTACATAGTGTCTACCCTCAAGAGGGGGAAGTAGTTCCAGTTTACTAATTCCTTGTCCACTGGGCATGGTCTTAGTAGTGGAACGAATAGACACTTTATTCACGCCGGCTCCTTCGGAGACTGGCGTTCTTCTTCTTCTTGATGAGGGAGCCCATTTTGGTGGTTGTCCAATCACCCTGTCATAGTAATTAGGAGCTCTAATTACTTATCTTTCTAAATACACACTTTTCTTGAACTGAACCACCCAGGGCAGCATAATTTCTTTCCTCATCTTTGCACTAATTCCTACTGCCCCAACTCAAAATGGCACCCAAAATTTTCACCAAAAATTGCAAAACTTGCTTCAAAACAAAAACCTCCTCCATCTAAAACCTCCCTACAAAAATCACAGTAACGCTTGGGGTAAAGGAAATAACTCCATAGTAAACAACACCCGGTCTACAGTAACTTCCAAAAACAAACGAATGAAACGGACTTCAGATGAAAAAATGGCAGCCATTTGAACTTCCCGGAGCTCATGCAGAATGTCGTTTTTCGACATCACGGATGTTTAGGGGTTAAATGCAATCAATGAGTTGGTTGAGAACTTTGAATCCTTAACCAAGAGACGATATCTTTTGTATATAGAAATGAGAAACTATTATTTAAATTTTAATAATTTTAATCAATTTAAATGTCAAAGGATTTATTTCACTATTTTACAGTTATAATAAATTAAATAACTTACATCATGATATGATTATAGTTTAAATTCCATTAATTTTATATGGGGAGAGATGAAAAAAATCAATTAAATCATATAGAAAGGTGGTGGAAAAAAATAGAGAGGTTGAAATAATGGAAAAGGTTTAATTCTAATTTTCTAAAAATCCCCCTACGGAATTGTTGAAGGTTTGGGCAAGTTCCTATGGTTTAATTCAATAACATTTTTTTTGAATTTTTACTGTAGATGGAAATTAGTAAAATATTAATGTAATTATAATTTTTTCCTAGATCCAACATTTAAAGGAAAAGTTATGCCATCTTAAAGAAAAATGATCGAGAGCCGGAGGTCAGGCAAGTCTAAAAGCTTTTGCTAAGACACTCTATCAAATGTGAGATTTTTAATATTAGCAAATAAATATTATTTCCCTTTCTTACAGTCAAAGTTAATTCTTGTATTTGTTGAGAATTGCAAATATATCCAACTCATAGATTGTCTCACATTGTCACATATTGTTAGGCAAGGTACCAAAATACTTCTTTTTTTTTACATAAAAATTTAGAAATCTTTATATTCTTGAAGTTTAGGTTTTCCAACTGTAACAAGTTGTGTAAATTTCTTATTGATTGTTTGAATTTTCATTCTGAGATGTATTTTGTTCACAAAAAAATAAAACGTGAATTGAATTTTTTTGAATCTCCACTCTTTGCACAATTTTTTTGAATATGCTACACCTCTTTTATATGTCTAAAATAGGTGTAAAAGTGATTAACATCATGCTGCACATGGTGGTAATGGATTTTGACCTTATTTATTGCAAAAATTTGACAACAAGTGAAGTCAAAGTCTATTGATCCAATCAACATAGAAAAAAATGAATTGTTTTCTCTACTTCAAAAACTATTAGATTTGAATCCATGCGGTCAAAGTTTATGAAATTCTGTAAGTACATTACTTCATAAGTCTTAATTGAGATCCTACAATTAAATGTAAAAATACAAGTTTTTTGTTCCTTTCCTTCCTCATTGCACTATACCAAGCAGTTTTGAAGTGTTTTTGGTGTGAAAATTCCTTGAGACTTTAAGGGTTAAAACATCAATATGACATAATATGATACATTTATAAGGATATAATATATAAATACTTTATTTTTATATAAATTTCATTATTATTTTTAATGATTTTTATATACAAAATCATTCAAGTAGATTATTAATTCTATATATAATATTATATAATATTACACTTATACGGAAACCTTAGATCAATATGTATATCGCTTTTCTAAGACATATAATTACAATATGTTACCGTTAGCTTCTAATTTTAAAATATTATATATGTAATTATTATGTTGAAAAATATTGCATACAATTTTCATTTAGTGTTTTTACAATATGAGCTAGAGAGGGATTGAGAAGATATTGATTTTATATGGTTTACTTTATAATAATATGGTTTACTTTTTAATGGAAGTATTTATCATCCGTATGAATCTACAAAAATATATACTTCATAGAAATATCATATTGTTTCTATAGTGAACTAATAACAATTCCGGGTGAATATGAGCTCAACCAGCCATGATTAGCCACTTGATAGCTTCAACCGGCCATGGCTTAATTCACCGGTTTCAACTTGTTGCCCTTAATTTTGACCGGCCATTATCCGTTTTTTTTACCAATGGCCGGCTAATTTCTTCTTCATTGTAATTACAACCAGCCAAAAATTTGATCATTCATAAGAAAGCCATTTATTCCAATGAACCAATGTGATATCAACAAACAACATACAACATACAACAACAATGATCAATAATTTATCACCTACAACAAACAACAACATTGATCATCAATTTATCCACAAGACGAGCAAAACCTGAACTAATTCATCAATTGGTTGACGGCCATGGATTTACTCTTCTTTCATATCTTCATCTCAAAATCTCACATAAAATTTGAGGCCACAACATGATAAAAGAATAACATAATATACCATATTACATGTTGAGTGCAACGAAGTCCAAACAAGATGAGGAGTCAAATAGAGGGAACGAGGCGACCACAACGGAGAGGGATTCGGGGAGTTTTGTGCATTGTGCACCACTGCAACAACATTGCTAAGAGAGTCGAGGAGAGAGGGTGAAGCCGTCGAGCCGTGACTTGGGTGAGGAGCCGCCACCTCGACTTCAAACCCTAATTCTAAACGGATTGCCATTCCAATAGTGAACCAACGTAGTGTCACGAGACGTGGCATCAAGGGCCTCTTTGCATCGTAGTGTTTTAGCGTAGATTGGTTTAATACTAATCTACGGGTTTAGGGACGTACGGCAACACTAAACATTCATCCGTAGATGTTTTCCATCCACTTAGGGTTGTGTGTGCGTGTGCGTATAGTGCCGCACACGTCCTTGACTTGATATCTTTGTCAAGTCAAACTTTGTGAATAAGTTAGAGCGTGTTCTATGATTATCTTTGCTTGTAACTAATAGATTATCATTAGTAAAGGCTCTGCATTCTCTTATACTACTTGCACTTGTTGATCCTACCTTTGTGAAATGCGAGACGCTTGACTGTCCTAGTGATTTACTAGTTACTCGCTTGACAAAGACCCTCTCATATAACTCTTATATTTTTACTATTTTTACAATTGAAAAATTTGTAGAAAATTGAAAGAATAGAGGAAGAGTAGGTTACAAATCAAACGTTTTGTTGGTAGTAATCTTAGTCGTACTTGAGGTAATGAGGGTGTGATAAAATCATAAAACTCATCTTGATGTTTTGGTAAAGATGACGTTTACTGCTTGAGAGAAAGATGCTCCAATTTTTCATCCAAAATTAGACAAAGTTTCATTCGGGAGTGGAGAAGTTAATTGTCATCAAATTCATCCCCCAATTTTAGAGACAAGCAGTGGCAATGAAGAAATCAAATAGGAGTCGGTGCGAGAAATCATTTGAACGTGACCTTGCACCAGGCATTGACCGTGACTTGAAGGACACTGCTGCCCGTGATAAAAAATCAGGATAAAAATAGGGTGCTCTGTCATGTATAGAGAGATTGATAACCACTACAGATCAAGAGTTCTAACCGACACTGCATAAACAAAAAACATATTCTAAAACAAGTATACATAGTACAGTGACCCTCAAGAAAACAAGTATGAAATTACTCATGTAGTCAAGCGTCGCGCACTCCACAAAGGGAGAATCAACGAGTGCAAGTAGTATAGGAGAATGCAAAGCCTTCACTAGCAATAAACAATCACTTACAAGAAAAGGTAATCACTAAACACTTTTTAACTCACTCACAAAGCTTGACTTGACAAAGATGTCAAGTCAAGGACGTGTGCGGTGTTATATGCATACACACACAATCCTAAGTGGATGAAAAACATCCACGGATGAATGCGGTGTGCCACCGTTTGTCCTTAAATACTTGTAGATTAGTAACAAACTAATCTATGCTAAAACTACGATACAAAGAGGCCCTCGACGCCACGTCCATGGCGTCCTGTGACAGGTCATGTTTATGTGATCTTTAAAAAAAAAGTGGTGCTAAATTTTGAAAATAGATTTCAAGGCCATTGTTACTCGAATGTGAGTGACATTTATGCTTATAGTTAGGGTTCCCGCCATTTGACCTAATTTTAATGTTAGTTAGGTGTTTGTTGTCATTATCCACCAATGTATGTTATTTCATTGGAGGGTTAGTGTTTTTAAACACCACGGTCAATCTCCACTACTCCCTTACTTTAAGACATCGAGGGAAAAACACTTTCGAGTGTTTTCTCTTTGTATTGTAGGTTTGTGACTCAGGCCATCTACTGTAGGCGTGTGCCAGTGGCTCTGACCTCTTGTCTTTCCTGCTATTATGGTATTGGGGGAGAGGGTCCGGTTTTGATTTTCAGATTCTTGTGCCGTACCATCCCCTGTTGCTGGCTTGTTGCCGCTGAATCCCGGTGCCCCCATTTCTCGTTCTACTAGATTGTGATAGGGTACCGCATGGATGAAGTCGGGTTTATGGCCGGCATGACCTTTCTATGTGAGGGGTTGTGGTTGGACCTCTGCTAGCCAGAGGTGATGACCAGTGAACCACAAAGTTTGGTGGATTTGTAGGTGCATGTTGCCCGTTTGTATCCTTACTCTTTAGATAGTGTACGTAGATAGGTCCCGAGGTAGTTGTTGTTTATGGTGGGTACAGAGAGTCGGTACAACCGCTCTCCTCACCAAACCACCCGGAGAGTGCTTCTACCATAGACTTTGGGCCAGGGTTAAATACCGACGAGGCTTTTGAGCTTGTTTTGGCAATGGATACTGACCGTAGGCTTCGGATCTTGGGCGTGGGCACGTTTAACGACATGGAGGACAATCTCTGCCATGTAGTACAAGATAATTTCTTAAGACGGGCCGGGGCACCTCCCTGCCCGATTGACGGCTCTGATTCCAAACTTGGATGAATGAGAAGCGTCAACAAACGTCGTTGTTTAACGACTCGTATGCGTTCGAGCTCTTGCCTCAACATTTGGAGTTAGAGGCCCTTCAGTCATATGGGAGGTGGACCACATTGCAGGATGCATAGTTGCACCTTGTTGAGGAATATTGACGCCTACGTGAGGAGTTGATAATTGCGCTCCAGGAGAGTGCAGTTGTCCAACTCTCGATTTCCACCGAGGAGCCCAAGGTGGAAGATGACTTTCTCAGTGAGGACTCCAGGGCAAGGGCATTGCCGTTGTGGCCAAACGGACTCGCATGGAGGCCATGTCACGTTTGGCCGTGGCTACACGTGCGGCATTGATGGCGGTTGACGATCCACCACCCATCGATCCTTTGGCACAATTCATGGCGTATTTAGAGTTAGAGTACAGAGGGTTCTAGCGTGATTAGATGCAGCGCATCTAGAATTTCCGTGGGGATAAGGACGATACCCTTTGCGCTATATACTCGGCTGGCGCGGTTGTCAGCGGAGGCCGGTGATGTATTCACGAAGCGCCAGCTTGTGAAGATCTTCATTTCCAAGCTGAATAAGCGGATGGTGGAGTTGATTAGTGCACATCTTCTTTTTCGGTATCACGAGAACGCCACTTTGGCACAAGTGTTTGCCGAGGTGTAAGCGCTTGATAGAGCGTTGGGCATGGAGCTAGGCCACGGATTTGGTCAAGACGTTGATGGACGCTCGTAAGGTGAAGAAGCTTGCCACCGCGACCGATAGCTTGGTGGAGGCACAACCACAAAAGGTTGTACATTGTTGGGCTTGTTGGGAGGCGGGTCACACCAAAGGGGACTCCAAGTGCTCCAAGAAGAAGGGGCATGCACCAAAAAGGCCAAGCCCAAGACCGAGGCGGCCAAGACTGCAGAGAAGACTGAAGCAAGGGGAAGAAGGCTCTGACATGATCTCACTATGGCAAGACCGGCCACAGAAATGAAAATTGTTTTGCTCTTCACCCGGAGAAGCGCCTAGGGTCTTCGGCTGCTGAATTAGAGGTTGTAAAGAAACTTCACACAGAAATGGCGGAGCTGAGGAAGCAGATGAGCGCGATGGCTTCTTCGGGGCAAGTGGCGGAACACAACCTACGGTGAGGGGTCAAGGCTCACCTTCAGCCTTAGATTGCTATTTGAATGGCGCTTCAGAGGAGGTGGTGGCAACAGCTGCCACTCGTGCTCAGACTACCGCACTGGCAGTGGCACCTTCCCTCTCTGTGCTAGAGGAAAGTGACCGTCCACGCCACATAGGTTTGCCAGACCAAGTTGATCCATCCTAGTTACCTCGTTGTACTGGCGCTCTGACTTCGACCGCGGACCCACCGATGTCTTCTAATCGTGGAGATGCCGTACACACCTTGGCGTCTAAGGTGTTGCAGTTGCCGTTGTTTGCCGGTGTGGACTTTCTGACACAGGATTTTCAACCATCCGGTGTATTCCACTTGGCGGGTAGTATGTTGGAGGGCAAGATGCCCATGCCATTGTTCAAGGTATCGAAGGCAGTGACGGCTCCACTCACCAAGGAGGATTAAATGGCAATACCTGCAAAATTGGTGGCGGAGGCTATTTCTGCGTTTGAGGCTAATGCCACTTCTACACTGTTGTAGTCTAGTAATTCGTATTTCTCAAAGTTAACCAAAATCGAACTTAAGCGAGCCCGCCTAACCAGATTATTTCCAGGGATTTTATCGTGTGCCAAAACTCTCTAAATCTAAGGACAACTCACACTCAATACCTCAGCACATCCCGGAGGATGGCTTCCCCGGTACCTTAGTGATTGGTAACAAGTAACCACAAATGTTTAGTTTGAACTCTGTTGAACGTCAAAGTAGTTTTCCGGTAAGTTTTTATAGTGCCCAAAAAGTCACTGTCCTCCATTCTCTCAGTCTAGAGGCCACAATATCCTCAATCTAATTCTACACCTTCAAAGAGTTAAAATGTTGCAACTAGTTTACCGGCTTTAACAATCTACCGGAAAATAGTCTTAGGAAACCGGTCACGCAAAGTCGGGTTCCACTACAACCACACCCAATGAATCAACAAGGAAGATTCAAATATCACAACAGTCTAATGCTAAGCAAATCATATAAGCAATACAACCTTCCACGCGGATCAACGGACCTCATCCAGTGTAAGGGTAGAAACCTCGGAATACTTCGGACTCAAGCTTAGTCGGGATCTCTCCCGGTGTACCAAGAGGAAAGTTGTCACCCTCCTCCCCACCAATCCAAACACTTTCCACTTAAGAAAGATTATCATAAATGGCCGTGGGCTTCCCGAATCTCATCCAGAAAGCAACTCTACCCGGTCCAACCGGGCAAGGGTTTGGAGTAGATCCCGGATCTTACTCCACCATCTAGCTTGGATATCCTACTCCTGGTGGAAGCCTCAATTCACATTTATCCACATAACATTCAACAAGCCACAACCTTGCACATCCTAGCAAAGACCCACTAGGAGGACTCAACCCTCTCCCTCTCTACTCACACAAGCTCAACAAAGACTCTAAACAGAAGCAATGAAGGCAAGACACAAGCAAAGAAACAAAGAGAAGAGTACTTAAACCAAGAGCCCAAGGCTCTTTAAGTATACAAAGGTCACTAGCTACCCTCAAAAACTAGATCCTTAAAAGGTGGGAAACGACATCCAGCTCCTAGAATTGAGGGTTGTCTAGTCTCCGGCGGATTTTTAGTTAGACCGATAAACCGGAAGACTCTCGGTCTGAGACCGATAAACATACTTAACAATATTAAATAATCGGAGAATTCACTCAAGTGGTAGTGACCAGCCGCACAATGGGGCCCCATCAACATCACTACTCTCACTCTAGCCTTAATCTACCACACCTAGTAACATCCTATCAACTAATACGATAAGTCCACAATAGCACATAATATAGGCTCATCCAAAAGATCCCTCCGGAAGAGTAGAATTAGCTTCCGGCAGATCCATGGAAGGATCAACCGGAAGATTGTGTTTAAAAACTCAACCACCTTCCTCAAACTGTTCCCCTTTTGCAGTCCCCTCCCACTTGTTCGGATCAATCTTGAAAGTGTCAGTGTTACCGGTATATCTATGTCATCCGGAATTGTACTAGCTTTGTGATGTGCCTATATTTACACCAATCACTCTACTAAACTTGTTACAAATTCTGGTCCGGCCCGTATACCAGGCAACTGGTGCACTTCTCCAGAACGTTTTTTAGATTAATGTGGATGTAGGCATCTCACATATCTAGAACACAACTAAACAAAACAAAATAGCAATTTACTACTCAAGCGAGGAGATGACTCTATGCTAGGCAAGCAAGGGTTTATTTTGTAGATAGTTATCGGGGAGAGCGGAGTGCCGGAGAGACGAGGAAAATGACAGAAAATTTAGACAAGACTAGGGAGAGGGAAGGAATATGGAGAACAAAAGATGACTTGCCACAAGGGCGGGACAATGAAAAGGGAGAACACGGACAAAGAACATACGCACTAGTAAGAAGAATTTACAATTCTAGGACACACAAGGTCTAAATAGAGTCTACCGGAAGACTTTCTTTCTAGGTTTTTCCAGACACAACCTTGGTAGTTTTAAGGCCCAGTTTTATCACCACTTTAACACTAATTAATTGGTTAAGCATTCATCAACTTTCACTAATTATTATACAACCTACTTTTACGTAATACTAACTATTTTGCTAGTAATCTAAGACTAAAAATCACAATTTAACTAATTTTTTTGGTAGGGGCAACCAAGTGTAAGTTTCAGACTCTCACACACATTTATGGAGCAGTCCTCCGAGGATCAGTCCTGGATCTCTAGAGTGGCTTATTAGTATGACATTATAGCCGGTCGGCACATGAGCGACACATTGTGCATCGAGGGGTGGTACGCTTGGTAAACAATGACGGAGTCATGGTGGTTGGTCGTACGGACGACAACCCCACCCGCGCTACCTCCCTTTGTGTTATGTTAGACTCCGGAGCTCAACCAATGATGATATGCAAGCAGCTAGCCCAGGATTTGGGTCTAGGTGCTTCGGACCTTGAGCCTTGCCCATATACGATTGCTACATTAGTGAGGGGCACGGAGAAGGCCATGGGCTATACCCTACATCCGTTATTGTTGATGTTTGGCGTGGGATTTGGTCCTTTGTTCTCCCACATATCTCTTCTATGCGCTATAACCGGCGCCACCAGCTACGATATTTAGGTGAGTCAACAGGCGCTTTATCCCCTCGATTTTGGGGTGGATAATTGGACGGAGGAGGCCTGAATTAGGCCTGGGTGGTCTGCCGGTGATGGCAAAAAGGACCTCATTCCAGTTTACAGCTAGCGTGGTGACTTCTACGGCGGATGCTATGTTTGAGTGCAGTGCATTGGCATCTGATTTGCCATGTGGTTCTACGCTTTTGGAGGAGACATATGCTTTTATGTCGGAGGTAGGGGAATTACATGAACATAGACTAGTGGAGATCCATGCACGTCATTGCAAGGATCCACTTCCTCCATGAGTGACTCAGTTGGAGCTTACATGTCGCAATCGGGAGATTGTCGACCCTCTTGATGATCCACAACATTTAGTGGACTCATTTACTCCGTTGTTGGCTTGCACTATTCAGTGGCGACCACGAGGTGAAGGTATTATCCTCGTGGAGCTATTTTGTGGTATCAGTATGGGGCTCGCGGCTGTGTTAGAATCTGGGCTCAAGGTACAATGGTATATCCGCGTGGATAATGACTTTGCAGCCAACTGTGCTGCTCACCATGACATTCAACATCTTCTAGCATTGTATCCATAGCAGTTACCACCTTTGACGATTCGATGGTGTTTTGGTAACTTGCCACGTGATGTGACATTGATCAGTGACGATGATCTTCGTCGATTAGGTCACGTGGACTTGGTGATTGCCGGATGGCCTTGCCAAAGCCATTTACGGGCGGGTAGTGGACGTGGCTTAGATGATCCACGGTTGGGTCTCTTTGCGGATTTATTGAGGCTTATCCACTGGTGCATTACCCACCAATCGACGCCATTGGGGTACATTTTTGAGAATGTACCTCCACGAAGGGATATACGGACAAAGGAGCGTGAAGATGGGGCATACATCCATCACCTTCTTGGTCCCCCCACATTTGTTGATGCCGCGGCATTGGGCTCTTACGCCCATCGGCCACGTTGAATTTGGACCAACATGGCATCATCGGCAACGCCCACCTCTGTACTTGCTCAAGTGCAACGGCCCGTGCGCCGTGAGGTGGATGACATCTTGGACGACCAACATGTTTCCTTAGAGGTTACCTACGATGATGAGCTATAATTGGCGGTGATAAACCGCGTTGGTATCACTCGGGGGGCATTTCCCACGTTGATGTGTTATTGAGGGTCCTTTGTCTTTAGGACACGTAGTCCGGGCATGGTTTGGGATTCTTCTTTTCAAACTTACAAGGAGCCTTCTGCCAATAAGAGGGAACGGGCGATGGGCTTTATAATAGGCACCACCGTCGCACTGGATCTCTCTGAGGGCTAGCGTCGTCATTTGTTGGATCAAGCAATTGACCTCAACGCCCTCGTTTGGATTTGTGGCATGTGTTTTGCCTTTCAGCGCCATTTCAGTGACCATCCACGTGTGTTGGGGGTAGACTTTGATGGTCAGGGGACAACAATGCCACATCTCACAGAGATCGAGGAAGCGGAGTTGTATTTTCCATTTGAAGAGGCATGCAGCTGAGAAGCTTTGTGCTCAGCGTGTCTTTGCAGCCTTAACTGAGGATTTTTGTTGAGAAGATGCCTGGAATGTCTTTTCCCGATTTTATCATTATGACACAGGAATTTTTGTGGATCCCGTGAGTGAAGAGTCTAAGGGCATTAATGCGTTCTCTACTATCAAGTAGCAATCACTGGCCGTGTTGGTATGCAGTGAGTCTTCTACGGTGGAGAAGGAGACCAAGAAGTTTGATGATTGGCCTCTGGATTTGAGCCACATCTTATCGGTGCCGAGGCATGGAGGGTACGAGTGTTTATACGTTCGTATTGTAGTTGTTTTGCCTTTAGTCTCCATGATTTGTAGGGCTACAGAGGCAAACTGATATACATCTAGTTGGAAGACGACCACCCGATCTTCCGACGACCGTACAAGCTCATTCTCTCTGAGAAAGTTGGGATTTAGACTCGTTGTCAAGAGTTGTTGGCTGCCAGCTTGATTGAGCTCTCTAACGGCGAGTATGCTTGTGCCACGGTTAAGCCATCAAAGAAGGATATCTTTGGCAACTGGAAAGAGAAGCGGATGTGTGGAGATTATAGGCCGGTCAATCGCAAGACCAAGTTAGACCGGTATCCCATGCCGACGCCAAAGGAGTTCTTTGATGCGGTGGGCTACGCTAGAGTATTTAGTACTCTAGATTTGTTGTCTGGTGACCTTGAGTTATCATTGATGGTGGACGACCGGGTGAAGACTGCATTTTGGAGAGTTGATTAGAATGAAAGAAATCAACTCTATCATTGGAAGTTTCTTCCATTTGGCCTCAAGAACGCACCTACTAAGTTTCAGAGGATGATGGACCGGGTGTTGACCGGTTTACCGTTTACCCAATGCTACATTGATGATGTTATCATTTTTAATAGCAGCCCACAAGAGCATGTGAGGCATCGTCACGCGGTGTTTGAGAAGTTACGGCAGTGGAGATTGCGCTTGCACAATGGCAAGTGCAAGTACTTCTACGACCGGTTGCCATACTTGGGACATATGATTGTTCCAAGGGTGCTTGGCGTGTAGCAGGCCAAGGTGGATGCATTGCAGAAGATTTATGCGCTATCCGACGTGTCACGGCTTTGAGCTTTTCTCGGCTTGACAAATTATTATTGTCGATTTATCCAGAACTTTAGCTTGATTGCTAAGCCATTGGCTATTCTCACGGGAAAGGATCAACTATGGACTTGGGAACAGGAACAACAACAAGCGTTGGCTACTTTGAAGCTGAAGCTCGGTTCAACGCCTGTGCTGCGGCGTTCAGATGCTACACGATCCTTTCAATTGCACGCAGACTGGAGTGCTGTGGGATTGGGGGTTGTGTTGACTCAGAAGGATGATGAGGGACAAGAGTTTGTTGTGGCGTTTGCTTCTAGGAGCAACAACAACGCGGAGTCCAATTGTTCGTCCTATGAGGGGGAGGCCTTGGCCGCGGTTTGGGCCATAGCCCATTTCAGGCCCTATTTGTATGGGAAATGTTTTACGTTGGTGACCGACCATCAGCCTTTGAAATGGCTCATGGAATCTAATAAGCTTACTGGCAAGCTCGCCAGGTGGGCTTTGTTGCGTCAGGAATATGACTTTGAGGTTGTACACCGGGCCGGCATTACGAACTTGGATGCGGATGGTCTATCTTGCAATCCAAGTCCTTTGGAGGAGGATTTGACTGGTGTCAGGTGGCATGGGCATTGTGGCAGGGAGTCCGTCTCGGGGTGGCATGTAGCGGCTTACCTCACGTTGATGTCTGGCTCCGCATCCACCTTGCTTGATTTGGCAATGGATGATGAACTAGATAGGGCCCAAGTTGTTAGCAATGTGTGGGAAGACGGTCCAGTCTTGTACAAGCTACAACATGGGACACTTCGTCCAGCTCTTTTTGCTATGGAACGTAATAGAGTTGGCCATTGAATAACAAGGTTCCGTTGAGAAAACGGCCTTCTATTTTGGATGTGGCCAGATGGAGATAGGTGCATAGTTACAAGGCGAGATCATAGGGCTTTGTTTGTACGGCAAGGACACGAAGATCTAGGACATTTTGGTGTGCAACGGACTCATTAGATGTTGCGCAACCAGTATTGGTGGACCGACATGTATCAATAGGTCGCCACGTATGTTTCTCGGTGCAAAGTATGTGATCAAGTTTGATCCAACTTCAACACATTTTAACCTGGTTGCAGCCTTTGCCCATTATGGGGCTAGGATATCGGTGGTCTTTGGACTTTATTGGTCCACTTGTCATGAATCTACGCAGAGCCAAGTATGACTTGGTAATGGTGGAGCATTTCAGCAAGTGGATTGAGCTTGTGGTCCTTCCGCAAAATTCTTTAGAGTTGGCGGCCATGGCAATCCTTGACCAGGTGTTGGCTTGTTTTGGAGCCCCAGTTGAGGTTTTGACAGACTAGGGGCGTGAGTTCTTTGGGGCTTTTAAAGCTTTGCGTACGAAGGCTTTGATTGACCATCGTACAACTTCTCGAGATCACTTGGAAGCGGACAGTTTGGCGGAGCGCGTGGTTCAGATCGTGTAGCGGGGCCTACGGAAATATGGATTACTTCAGAGTGGCCACTGTGATTGGGATATGATGATACCATGGATTGCCATGGAGTTCCGGATTAGCCGGCAGACTTCATTGGTTGCTTTCAGTCCGTAGCAGTTGTTGTACGGGCGGGAGCCAATTTTACCGAGTTCCGTATGTGAAAAGTTGGCTCCGGTTGTAGATTTGGACAATCTTGAGGTGTGGGCCCAATGTCTACGGGATCAAGCGCAGTTTTTCAAGCGGGCTATGCCCATGGCTATGGAGAACTTGTCCATCGCTCAACACCATGACACCTTACGATAGGCTCGTATTCGTAGTGGTGCTTACCAACCTCAGCTGCGACGTTTTTCCACGGGGGATTACGTTTATCTACAACGTGAGGCACCCACGACGTTGGACGTCAAGGTTGGGATACCATTCTTTGCGTGAAGGATGTGTTGCCGAGTGCTATCTTGTTGTTGGAAGGCAAGGATGGCCGGGAGTGTCGGGAGCACTCTAAGAATTGTGATCCCTACCATTTACCTATTAATGGCTCCGTTTATCTGGTGTTGGCGGTTGTGCCGGACAACCTTCCGTGTTTCGTGTGTGGTGAGAGGAAGGGCACGGCTATCATGTTGTTTTGTGACCATTGCCAGCGTGGTTGGCATATGGCTTGCTTGACGCCGCCTCTTTCTACTCTACCGCTCGGGGATTGGACTTGCCCTCGTTGTCGGCCGTCTTCGAGCCACGTTTTACCTAATGAAACGGCTTGAATTCCTCGTGGAATTGTCATTGTGTAGTGCATTGCAATCCAGTTGGAGTTCATAGTTTTGATTCATGGATAGGCATTGAGCAAGGTGAGAATTGACTAAGGGATGGGCAACAAAGTTGTCGAAGGCGATTAAAGATGGTGCTCACATTGCGCCCGACCTACCCTCTCTTTCTTACTTCTTCATATGCTTATTGATTCGGCGACAAGCGACATGTTTGACTAAATGCCTATAACTATTGCAGCAACATCACCGTGGCGTTTAATCTTGTTAGTGTTGTTTGGTCCTAGGTGCATTAAAGGTCTCTTTATCCGCTAGGGGGGTCCTTGAGGGTATATTACGTGTACTTGTTTTAGTGTATGTTTTTTGTTTATTTGATGTTAGTTAGGACTCTCGATCTCTTGTGGTTATCAATCTTTTTTACACAACAACTATCGCGGGACGTGGCGTCGAGGGCCTCTTCGTACCGTAGTTTTAGCGTAGATTAGTTTGTTACTAATATACAGGTGTTTAGGGACGAACGGCGGCACACGACATTCATCCGTGGATGTTTTCCATCCATTTAGGGTTGTGTGTATGTACGTATAGCACCACACACGTCCTTGACTTGACGTCTTTGTCAGGTCAAGCTCTGTGAGTGAGTTAGAGAGTATTTAGTGATTACCTTTGATTGTAAATGATTGTTTACCATTAGAGAAGGCTCCGCATTCTCCTATACTATTTGAACTCGTTGATTCTCTCTTCGTTGAGTGCGAGACGCTTGACTACGTGAGTGATTTCATACTTATTCTCTTGAGGGTGTACTACGTATACTTGTTTTGGTGTATGTTTTTCGTTTATTTGATGTTCGTTAGGGCTCTTGATCTATTGTGGTTATCGATTTTTCTTTTCACAATAGTAGCTACAGCTGCCCAACAACCTAACTTTCATAAACCATAATTTTTTATTTGTTGAAATCCTCCATGCCCTCAATTGTATCGCATGATATCTATCCACAGTTTAGTCCAACCGGATGAAATCCACATTCTACCCAATTAAAAATCCTCCTCCTTAAAATGGTTGTCGGTTAGAATTCTTTTTCTTTAAAAATCCCCGGTTTCACATCCTCCACTTTCCTAATTCAACCAGACTTTCCCAAAATAAACGGGCCACCATTACACTAAACATTGAAACCAATGGTCGGAGATTTTCCGTTCCACCGCCAATCCACCGTGGACATTCCACGTCAGAAATTCGGTGACGTGGAATCCGACGTGGATAACCCTGGTCACAACCAATGAAACCATCGCCCCTTCCCGCGCTTCCAATGTTGTGCCCTTTTGCTCTACTTATTCTCATCTTCTTCTTCATTTGCTTTGAAACTTAGCTTCGATTCCTGTCTCAGCGGAGCTATGGCGGAATCCGTGTGTGTCGTCGCTTGTTCGTGCTCTCCTTCCTAGAGTCAGAGTTTCGTCTGCGCACAATGGAGGAACCCTCGGCCTATGCGTTTGGATTCATGTCTCTGCTTTGATTCGAGATCAGTTTGAGCGGCGAGGGAGAAGAATGGAGGAAGCCGTTGCGGTTTTTAATTAGAGAATAGGATTAGTTTCTTGTTGTTCGGGAGTTTTTTGCAATTGGTTTGAGCTTACTGTGAGAAGAGCCATGGAGGAGGCTGATTTGGACGAGCTGGAATGGATGGCGTGCCAGCAGTTTCCGCCAGAGGAAGACGAAGATTTGTACGACGGCTATGATGATGTACCTCCGCCGTCTGATGATCCTCCTCGTCCTGGTACGCGCTATTTTGGAAACACTTCGATTGCGTACTGCGGTTTAGTGTTGTCTGTGTCGCATTTTGGAAGTGTAGAATGTAATTTCTTGTCTTCCTGTGTTAGAGATTAGGAAGAGTGCGAGTTTAGCTCATCGGCGATTAATTTGAAACGGTAGACGTTTTTTTCTTTCGAAAATGCAGTGGAATTCCTGTAGTGGCATTCGCTATTGAATCAGTGGCTAAATTCCTAGTGAAATTAGGTTTTATGTGTCTTGCATTGGACATGTCCAGTTCTTAGTATGAATTTGACAGTATGAATTTGAATGTCTAATATGAATAAAGAATGCTGCCTTTGACTAGGAAGAGTTTATGTAGAGACGGGAATTTGCGTCGTCAATCACAATCTCAGTATCGGAATTGTGCTTGCCTTTTGTTTTTCACAGTGATTGATGTTGGAGCTCTGAACGATGATAGCTCTCGGAAGAGGCTTTGGATTGGCGAGGATTTAGTCAGCCAGGATTCATCTGGAAATTCAGGTACAACGACCTTATGAGGAAGGTATTAGTCGCAGGGAATTAGATTGTACTGTTGAGACTTGTTTACTGAGTTTGTTTTAGTGGAGGTAACCTTGATGATTTCTAGCTGTTCATTAACGAGGTGTCATTCATTGTGGTATCCGGTTTAGAACGGTGGATTCAGAGCCATCAATTATCTTCCTTTTCAAATTTCATGACCTCTGTTTCTGCATATTGAATTGAACCTTCTGTCCAGGAGCTGCAAAAAAGTCCCGGGGTTTACAGTCGGATCCACTGGTGACATCATCAAAAAGACCACTGTTTATTCCTGGTATGACTGCAGCTACCTCGACACAGAAATCAGTTCTCCACCCTTCATCCCCAGCTGTAATTTCGAAGGAGAAACATGTTCATAATGGAAATCAGTCTTCAACACTTGTGGAGGAGCCGAGTTTACTACCATTGCCCTCTTTAGGAGAGGAAGCCCGACCGATGTCCCCATCTAGAGACGAAGAAGTAGTGGAAATCATTAAAGATGCGGAAGTGTCGCTGCCCTGCAGATTGCCTTATCGACGTGCGGCAGATATAGATGGCGAATATTTCTCAATTACTGGTATTGATGGTGAACGAGTATATGCTGCTAAAACGGAACTTGTGAAAGCAAATTACAATGCGAGTGCCGCTCGTAGCAAAGGTATATTGTGTTAC
Source organism: Bryoerythrophyllum caledonicum (assembly GCA_963971425.1). Lineage (NCBI taxonomy): Eukaryota > Viridiplantae > Streptophyta > Bryopsida > Pottiales > Pottiaceae > Bryoerythrophyllum > Bryoerythrophyllum caledonicum. The sequence continues at coordinate 2,951,855 of OZ020526.1, read as the reverse complement.
TGTTAACAGCTGCTCATGTTTGATATAGATTGTGAGCTGCAACTAGGTGAAAACTTTCAGACATTTTCGTCGTTCAGTGGTGAGCATCTTGGGATTCACGATTTTGTTCATGCATACTGGTATGTTAGCCTGGCATGCTAAAAAGGAGTTAGTGCAGCATTACATGTACGAGGTTCAGCAATCATGACTACCGAGCTCATCACATTTGATCAATTTATGCGATTTTCTTATCCCAATCTAGGGCTACCCTTAACAGCTTAGTGGTTCTATGAGGTGCAGATCTGCTGGGAGAACCGATAGCAAAAATGATCGAGAGGCTTGAGCGGGAAGCATTTGAGCAGGTTACTGGCTATTATCTCTTCTTTTTAGCGATAACGTGGAAGTTCTATCATACGTTACACTTTGTCCTGTCCTTAGATTTCTGCCCTTGCATGTAGACAAAGTATGCTTTGTAAGAGATGTAACACCATGAAGGCAGCCTCATGACAATTTGATGGTCCATTGATTACTAACTTGGCTATGAGAATAGGTTATTGCAGCAAGTGATAAGAAAATCTTAGAAGGTGATACGAATTGGACAGCTCCTTCCACAGAGCATGAAGATCTGTGGGTTGATAAGTATGCACCTCGGTCATTTACGGAACTCCTTAGCGACGAACAAACCAACCGAGAGGTAATTTCGATCTGGTCCTAGGTTACAGCGTCACCATGTGCTCTAGAATCATAAGAGGGCTTTGTATATGTTCAACTGTTGGAAATTTGTTTGTCTGAAGTCAATTTTTCGAATACTCGCACTTATGATACATTAAGGTGTATGCCTGCATGGTTATAGCAGGTGAGTTTGCTCTTACCTTTCATTCAATGGTATGTAGGTACTTAGATGGCTGAAGCAATGGGACCCCTGTGTGTTTGGAGCTAAGAGACATTCCACCTCCGAGGAAGTTCTACTTTCCCTGCGGCGTCAAGCGACTCAGGCTCATGGAAATGGAAGAATGGGAGGAAGGGGATCTTTCAACAACACTGTGAACATGAACGCTTCATTTCGTAGTGATAGGTTCAATAGTGATTCTACCAAGAGTTCAACAACTGAAGAGAAGTCCACTCTGGATCGACCTGATGAAAAGGTTTCTATATTCATCTGTCAACATCATCCGTTTTGACACAAAAATTCCTGAGTTCTTGTCCTACACCTGCTATGTGTTTAGAGGTTTTCCTGGGTGTTAATAATCTTATCTTTGTGCGTAAATCCTGTAATGAAACTGAAAACATGTGAGCGCAGGTTTTGCTGCTTTGCGGTCCCCCAGGTTTGGGAAAGACTACCTTGGCACATGTTGCCGCCAGGCATTGTGGATATCGAGTTGTGGAGGTAAACTGTCGTTTAGCACCCGTTACTTGGTTTATATGTATGCTCAATTTTGTCGTGAGTAGATTTTAGTACCTAAACAAGAAGACACTCACCATTACGACAAACCTTTGGCCTTGATGTAACATACGCTTCCATTAACTGGCCTTACCTTCAAAGCTAATTCGCACCTTTTAGATTGGAGGCGCATCCGAGTTTTCATCCTTCTAGATCCCAGACACATGCACGTGTATAAGCCATTTTTCCTGGTTCTGATTTTATCTAATTCCGCAGATTAATGCTAGTGACGATCGAGTGGCAACAACACTCCAAGCAAAGATTCTGGATGCTATACAGATGAAGTCAGTAACGGGTGACAACCGACCAAATTGTCTGGTGGGTAGATGACAAAGGGATTCATTCTTGCAAGAATTGGGAACGTTCTCAGGAGTTAGCTTAATGATTGTGCTCCAAAATTTAGTTCTGATGAAAATTAAATGAAATATTTTGGATTGCGCTCCATCTGATACACTTTTAGGCGTTACATCCTGAACCTTTATGAACTACGGATGGTATTAAGAACGTTAAGGACAAAGTTATATGTGGCAACATGTCTGCCGTCATCAGTTCATCGTGTTGTCTGGAGGTGTAACTGTTTAATATCAAGTTAGGTGGTTTATGTCTTGACACCATTTGATGCTCAGCTGTGAGAAGAATGTGATTGAACCCTGGATATTGTACGTCGTCTTCTCGCCGTATGTGCTTTTACTGTTGTAGGGAAGTTTACTAATAGGTGCTCGTGTTAACCCATGGCAGGTTATTGATGAGATTGATGGAGCACTGAGTGGTGCAGAAGGGAAAGGAGCGATTGATGCTCTTCTAGAAATAGTAAGCCTAGAATCTCTTTAAAGCCTTCTGTGCAATGCAAAACAAACAATTAATAATGTTCTCATAGTTATTCGTAATTGTTTGTAGATTGGCATCAGAGAGATGGCCTTGATCGAAGAGAAATATTCTTAAGTCTTTCTGTCGAAGTCATGTTTTCTGAATAACCTATTTGCGTGCAAACCGTTTTGATGTTTATGGGAATTCTTTTTCAGATCAATGCAGAGAAGAAACTGTCGTTAGGAAAAGAGAATGAAACGGACGAGGGTTTCGTCAGAAAAAACTCCAAAAAGAAAGGAGCTCCAGTGCGTCGCTTGTCAAGACCAGTATGTTCGATCGTCTTCTCATTAAACCCTTGGAATATGATCATTGCGTTCTTCATGAGGCTAACAATTGTAGTTCTTGATACTCAATCACATGTTTTCATTTGTAAACGACAGGCTCATGTAATCAACAATGTGTGTTCAGGTCATATGCATATGTAATGATCTCTATGCTCCTGCCTTGAGAACTCTTCGACAAGTGGCCAGGTATGGGTCTGAGTTCAGGAGTTCATGATTCTGACCAGTGTAATGTAGTCACGAAAGGCTGTATTTCTATGGTGCATGTGAGAAGTCTATATTCAAATGTACGTGACAAGACCAAGCAGATTTGCGCGTTTGTCTGCTTCCTCTTGTTGGTTTTTTCAATTTTTTTCTTTGATCAAAGCAACACCTTTCCTCTAGAAAATTGTTCATCAAAATTCCACCATTGGAACCGCAGAGTACACGTCTTTGTGCAACCAAGCATCAGCCGAGTTGTGTCCAGGTTTGTGCCGAAAACTCTGTTTCTCTTGCTTATTCTTTCATTTACTGTTATTGTCTTCAGATTTGAACTTGTTTCATATAATAGTGTAGTTTATACAGCAATGTTTGTTTCCAAGGCACGATTCCGTAGACATTCATGTGACATCGCAAGCCCTGACTTCTGGCGGTGTTTCTTACAGACTCAAGTATATCTGTAGCAGGGAGGGTTACAAAGCAAACGCGCGGGCTCTCTCCGCCCTAGCATCTCACACAGGTTGTACTTCGCCTGAGCTTGCATGTGTCTAGTTAGTTTGTTCGCCGAAGATCACATTTGCATGCATGTTGTATTGTCCAGCTAGCAGTACTGTACACTGTACTTCTTGCGCTTGATTACATGCACGGCCTTTACGTCTCTATTCAATTGTCACATAAATATAGCAATTTTGGTGCACGTAGTGTTCCCTCGATACAGCAAGCTCGTACACATGACTAGCTCAGTGAACCTCATTGTTAGCTGCGTGGTGGTTATGCAGAGTGCGATATTCGATCATGTCTGAACACTTTGCAGTTCCTTAACCGGAAAAAGCAGAACTTGAAGACGGTAATTTCTTCTGAAATTTTCAGTAGCATGATGTTGACTATTTAGTGCCTAAAGATATTCTCCATCAGCTTCGCTGCACTAAGCATTGATGGATGGTGTATTCTTTCATAACCTAAACTTTTTTGGCGTTCCAGATGGATGTAGGTTCTCAGGTTATAGGGCGTAAAGATATGACCAGCAGCATATTTGACATCTGGGGAGAGGTGAGCGTGAAACTGTCGTTCATTTTGTCCATTTATCGTAGGGCAGTAATGAAGGTTTCTGTCTCTTACAAGAACTGCTGGACAGATTTTTCACAAACGAAAAGGGCGAGCAGGAACGGGCATGCGGGGCATGGTTGAGATGCCAGAAACTGGCAACCAAGACCATAAAGATTTTGTGCGTCGTTACGGATTATTTGCAAATCAGTAAGGAATTTATTTTTATTTTTCTTCAACTGAAAAGTTGTGAATTTTTCCGTTGTCCTGTTGCTGGTAGGATTCGTGATTACTAATTGGCTCTCGTTTCAACTGCTTGCAGTGGCGATTATGATCTTACAATGAGTGGAGTTCATGAAAATATTCTGTACATGCGTTATCTTGACCCTTCTCTACATAAAACTGTAAGATTACAGGAAATTCTCTTTCATCCGAATTGACTCGGTTCTAACTTTTATAGGAGCATGTGGTTATCCACTTGTGATCTCAGTTTCAATTTTGAAGTAGTTCTACTCATAGAAAGGGATGAACACAGGTCGAAGCGCTTGAATGGATGGGAGACTCCGAAATTTTCAGTTTTCATATCATGGCCAAGCAACAGTTCCATCTCATGGGTAAATTCCAATCAGAAGTGTGCTTAGATTTTTCTTGATGCATCATCAATTTTGCTGTGGGATAATAAGGCAGTCTAATATTTGCATTTTTTCTTATTTTGTGAATTCTAAATCATGAATATTGGTGATCATCACAACCCTGGTTTTGTTATGCAACTAATAGGCTTATAACACTAGAAATATCAGTACGTTTAATATGCTCAAGTAATTGTGCATGATTTTTACCGGACAATGCAGTTCATGTTAAGTGCTATATTCTCGGCTTTTCTTCTCGTTTCTATTTCAATCTCTGGCGTGAAATTGCATGCAACGCATGTGAATTTTCTATGCTTAACAGAAATATTTATCTTTTGTGGGAACAGCATATCAGCCCTTGCCATTGATTGCAATCCGAGGACTTGTTGCCCAACAAGAACGACCTGATATTAAATGGCCAAGACTACATCAGAATTCCAGAACTGAGCAAGCGGTTAAGAAGGAGATGCTGAGTTCTTGGCTTGGAACCATGACAGCCTCAGTATCACGCTGGTTATCACCTCTTTGTCTTGGACTTGACATGGTCACTGCACTGCTTTCGATCATTACACCCCCAACTATTCGTCCTGTAAGCCACTCCCATTCCCTTCGACTTGTAATTCTCCTCTAAATATGAGATGCTATATTTGGTGAAACTGATTCGTCTCATGTTTTCTAAGAATTGAGAAACTTGTGTAAAAAATGAATCATTTCAGGTCGCTGCTCAGTTGCTGACTCCAAAAGAGAAGGACGAAGTAGCGCAGCTGGTGGATACGATGCTGGGGTTTGGGATTTCGTACCGGCATCCGAAGCAGAGTACGCATAAAGCTAGCTATGTCATGGAGGGGCAAAGTGCGCTTTCTTTAGACCCTCCCATTGATACCTTGGTCAGATTCAAGGTAATTTCCTTTTTTCGCTTGAAGTGTAAAGTTGATTCAAACTGTTCAAGGTCAACGTTAATGATCAATTGCCTCTTACGCAGGATTGCACCCCGAGTTATCATCAGCTATCAAGCACCCTTTGCCAAATGTTGGCTCATGAGGTTTTTCTTTCTTCTGCAATTTCCAGACTTGCTCACCATAAGTTGACATCATGACATTTTATTCGTTTCCTTTTCATGGCCTACGCTATGAAACAGTTGCGTCAGTTCAATAAGTGATCTATTTCTATTTGACAGAAAATACTGGTTCAGTCCTCTTCACTAATCTCCTCAGTCATTTTTCTTTTGAAGGTTGATATTGAACGTATCCGGCGGGACGGAGCTATGCGTGAAAGTAAGATGGGAGCAGTTAATCCCACACCAAAGGTGAGCACCTAGATGCATCATACTTTACCAAGTTGGATAATTTACCCCTGAAACTTTCCACTTCTCTGCTAACCAATAGACTGCTACAGGTTGCTTCTAGTCGTTCTTCGTGACTTGGTCTGTAGTGTACGTTTCATAGTCCAGTCAGGACGTCATCACCATATGAGATAGTTGAACACGATCTGTTACATGTTAGAGATTGAAAAAACTTGTTACCATTCAAATGGAAATGTTGCTGAACACATTTTCGGTGCAGCCCAATGTAGATGCTTCTGTTAGGAAAGATGACGAGCGAGCTAAGACGCCTCTTAAACCCATAGAGGCTTCATCGCAGCTTGGCAAGGAAGAAACTGGCGTCGCTGATAAAAAGAACGATGTCTCAATATCGAAATTCACACCTTTACCAGAAGTGAAACCCCAGCCTCGCCGGCCTACAAACTTTTTTGAAAGGTTAGCAACCAGTCATTTCTTTCATAGAATCTTTTGACACAATCGCACGGTTATTAATTCGGAAATCGGTAGTATTACTATCACCCTCGCAACCGTTTGTTTACAAGAATCGATGTGTGACGTTCACCTTCTTTTTCTACAGGTTCAAAAAGTCGGCCCAGACTGATGTTACTGCGGATGTGAAAGCCAAGGAGAGATTGGCTACCCTGCAGCGAGACTCTCGCCCTATTCTGTATAGATACCATGAAGTATGAAGTCTTCAATTCCATCACTGTAGAAAATAACATGCATCTCTTGAAATGTGTCCTTACAGCTGCCTGAAGCGTTTTCTAACAGAGTTTATGTTGTGGCCATTGCAGGGCTTCACAAATGCTGTTAAGCGACCTATGCTTATCCGAGACTTTTTGTAGCTGATTACCGGTATGCTGTATATCCACCATCCTGCCTGCTTTCTGGTCACATTTTATACTTAGATATAGCATTGTGCTTTTCGCACAATTCAGTACTAAGCTAATTATGCATCGTTAAGACCTTGCCCGTTACAGAGACTTTCAACGCATGAACGTATCTGAATTAGTTGCGGAAAGCACAACCAACCAAACGGCATTCAGATGGAAAGGTTAGTTCATTTCGTACCTAGTGGAGGTCCACAAGAATACAATTGGAAGACCATCAGGCTTCGATCTGAAGTAGGTTATATAGTGTTGGTTGAAATTATTCTAAATGTAGTGTTGGTAGAAAATCAATTTGTGATGCAGCTTGGAACTTCCAAAATCTCTCTGAAAACAGTAAAGCTGGTGTAAGTTTGATTGTGGTAACTCGTGGATTTACAAGATACAAGTGCATTCTCTCCCCACTAAGTAAACACTAAATCCTACGCAGAAAATTGTAAGATTTAGTTTTGCTCATGTTAATTGTAATCTTGTTTTAGTGTATGGTATCAAAGAAAGAACAGGAGGTATGATTTGTGATCTTTTGCATGAAAGTAGATTTTTGAAGGATAAACAATCTCATGTATGCATATAAATTACTCTTGATTAAACTTTCTTCTTCCAATCATTCTTCAATTCACCTCCTCCATAGAAGTTTCAATATAACTGCAGGTGAATCCCAAGTTTGGCACTTCCATGGTGAATAACTACATAATTTGGGGAGTCACTTTGAAAATTGCTTCAACCACCAAAATTCAGCCAATGAGCAACCCCGTAAAAAACCTGACCCCTCTCATTTTTAGCAACCTACCCCCCTTCCGCCACCTGGCACCCGCTCGTCCCAATTCCAGCTGGTACAAGCCACGTGTCGACACGCCGCCATCAACCAAAATTCGCGGCCAAGTTATTTGGAATGTCGGGCTCTCCACGTCAGCACTACTTCAATCCCAGCTGGACAAAAGCACATCATAACGGATCTCTATGATTTGGTGGTACGAGCTTCTGGAGAGAGGGGTGCGGTAAAACCTGACCCCAATTTTAATTTTGGAAGGTGGCTCTATTTTGGAAGTGGGGGCCTCGAATACAGCTTCCGGGATGTAAGCACTAATTTTTCCAAACAAAATTCTAAAAAAGCCTCTGGACCCCCAAAAACGAGAGGGCCAGAAAAATGAGAGGGTGCCATTAAGACAAGGGCCTGAAGCTCGTGCCACCAAAGTATAGAGATCCCATCACAACTCTATAGACGTCCTGCTCAGTAGACGTGGAGTACTTTAGTAGAATTCCGAACAGGAATGTACCAAATGTGTAGATCGTGCGGATTAGGTTAACCAGTGGGACCAGACCCGTGTTATCTACCAGAATCACTGACTTTATGAGCGGAATGTAGCCCTGGAGTAGACTATGTTATTTGACGTGATCAGAAGTCATCAGAACACCAGTAACCACGTTATCTACAAAATTAATGATTTTTGTAGATTTCTGCAGTGTTTTGCCTAGCAGTAGAGTTCTCAGCCATTAAACCGTGTGATCTACCGCTGGGGGATACGTACAATGTCTACGAAAACGGTTTTCGGGTCCCGTGGTGGTTTCTAGTTCCCGATCCATCCGGCGCCGTCACTGGTTTTCGGTGTAATTTGCGATTCCCGTGTGAAGTTGCGTCCGTCCTTTTTCACGTCATGGCCGCGATTTGCTTGGTTATTTCAGAGTGGAATGGAGCGAGAGAGAGACCCAGCTCGGAGGGCGGAGACGATCAGATCAGAGCGTGTCCAGCATTTTGGAATCTAGAGACTGACACATGTAGGTACAGGCCAGGGCGACGTTGTGTCTGGAGCTATGGACATGGTACCAATCTGGTATCGACAGTTCGAGTGTTGTAGTGGTGTGCACGAAACGGAGTTGATGGATTTGAGTGTCGGGACGCGCATACAATTCTCTATATTTACAAGTCTCGGTTGAGTGATGAGGCATCATTCGATCGACTGGTATGATCGGAGTCACCGAGATCAGCTAGCGCCTTGACTTGTTCGATCATCCAGATGTTTGCAGTCCATACGCTCACATGCTCTAGCCAAGTTGTTTCCTCAGTCTTGGACAATGAATAATTCGTTGCGCTAGTAGCTTGTGACTTGGAAGCTAGCTAGGCTGCGTGCGTTTGTTTTAAAAGGTATGTACTTTCTCGTTGATTGGAGGTCTGGAGAAGTTTCAGATTCAGCTCCGTTGCCTTTGTTTGCGCAATGATGCATTGAAGAGAACTGTTTCTGTGGACGCTTGTGGACATGTTGGAATGTCGCTGGGCTTGTGGTTCAGAGTCCATTGGATTGTTCGCTGATCTCCTGTTCTAGAACTGTGAACTCGCGGCCAGCGAATTAGTGCCAGTGCGAGCGAAGTGTTGGGACTCACATTACTGGGTTTAGGGCACGACACATTTTCCTCAAGTGGTGAAAAACCTTGTGAATAATGTTGTAGAAGTGTCGAGTTTTGAGTGTCTAAAACAGCCCCATTTGAACCAGCGTACTCCAAACCTTTGTACCTTTCAGTTCAAAATAAATCTTCTCACTTCTCCGATATTATTTGCAGGTTTCTGTACCGTAGGAATCGATGATGACGACTCAGAGAGATTCCAGGACTTCTACGTTAGATGATGGGTCGCGCCAAGTTCCTGCCACCAGCTCCTCCGAGACCTGCCCATGGAATCGCACCGGTTCAGTTCCGGAGGTGCACATCCAAATCACGAACTCTGACAGGAGCTTCAAGTCCAAGTCGGAGCACCGGCCGCCCTACCTGCTCACCCCACAAACTGCACACGCGAGTGGGGACGACGACGACAAGCCATCGAGCTCCGGGCGTCGGTTCAGCTGGTTCAGCTCGCAGGCCGCCGCGAGGTACTCGGGGCTGTTCGGAAGCAGGTTACAGACGTCGTCTGAACCCAAAGTCGAGAATCACGTTGCAGCCGCCACCAACCAGGCCTCCTACGACAAGTTCCGGAGCAAATCTGCTCGCTTCGACAGGTGATTCAACCTATTTATCATTTCTCGGAGCACCTTTCTCCTTCGAAAGCACAGAGTTTCCACTCTTTCCTCACTCTAGTAGATTTATAGAAGAGCTTGGTGGTGTTCTCCTCCGTGGAAGAGCTTGGTGGTCTCTAAACTCACCTCAAAGTAGTTGTCACAGTCTCAAAGAGTTTCCATGACTAGAATTATTTTACTTGTCTCGCTGTCCTTCCAACTTCTTACCTAAAGCTTCCATAAGTTAATCCCTCCCTACAAATAGTAATCAGATCAATAGTGATTTTCCAACTAGAATCTTTCGATTTAAGTATCATGGATGCGTCGATCTCAAACAATAGTTCTAGATAGCCTTCTTTCAGAGAAGGCTACTTCGAGATGATCTAATTATGAGAAGAGGAGTTACCACATTCAAACTCTGACTGATGCATGTTTTGGGGGATGATCATGTGCTTGCAGGCAAAGCTCGAGCACTGGAGTGAGGGGGAACTCTATGCAAGCTGGGCTGCCGGAAGCACCTGAGCTCGTTGCGGAGACGTTGGCACATGATTCGGACGTCGGCGACGAGCTGGATTGCGAATCTCCGTCCATGATCAAGCCCGGACGCTACTTCGATGCGCTCCATGGACCTGAGTTGGACGAGCTTCGGGTACTACCACTTCATCCCTTAAATCCCTACTTTCTCTTGCACCATCTCCTCTACTTTTGCAAGCAAATCAGACGTTTGTATCAGGTATAGGAATATCAACGACGTGGGGGTGTAAGCTACTTATTTATCCTCAAATACGTCCATTTTTTCACCCAACTAAAAGGTTATATTGGAGGATTTTTGGTATACCTTTTTAAGTGCAGTTTGAACATTTGAAGGATTTTTCTATGGAGAGTACATTTGACAATGTGAAAATCACCAATATTTAATCACCAATATTGAACTAGGAGCACTTCGAATATGAGGTGAGTATAAATGCAGTAATATCCACACACTCAGCGTGTCAAGTTTTCTCTCTAGATACGGCACCACCAGTTCAGTTGGATTCTACAACTCCTTCATTGATTGAGCCTGGTGAGCCAACTGTGCGAAACGTTCTAGAGGACAATTCAAAGTGTAGGTTTCACATATACTCTGTATTGTAACATGTAGAGGCAGATTCGAACTGTTGATTTTGAAATTATCTCTGTAATGTAACATGTACTAAGCTGTTCTATGAAGATGCAGTAGGGCGTGTTAGATTTGCCACATGAGGAGAGAGAGAGAGAGAGAGCACAACAGGGAATGTGAAAGTACACCAAAATAGGTTGAATTACCTGAGCTGACGTAGATTTATCAGAGCCATGAGGATGGTGTCTATCACAATATCATGTCACTCGAATTCCATGCACTACAATGGAACCGGCATAAACATGGAACCACTTCAAAAGGTAAGTCTAGGCAATTTAAGTAGTTATAAAATCAAACTTTAAGAGATTAATCTAACAATCATGTGTTGTTTTTTGGTTTTCACAGGATCATGAAGTGCTGTTGTTGCCCAAGGACGAGCTGTGGCCTTTCCTGCTCCGTTTTCCACTCAACTCCTTCGGCGTGTGTCTGGGACTGGGCAGCCAGAGCATCCTGTGGAAGCGCCTGCACCTGTCACCGGAGCTGGCCTTCCTGCGCATCCCGGGCGAGATCAACCTGTTTCTGTGGAGCGTGGCGCTCCTGGCGCTGCTGGTGATCTCCACCACGTACACGCTCAAGGTGCTGTTTTACTTTGAGGCGGTCCGGCGGGAGTACTTCCATCCGGTCCGCGTCAACTTCTTTTTCGCGCCGTGGATCGCCGCCATGTTCCTGGCCATCGGCTTGCCCCCGGTGATCGACCAGAACGTCCACCCTGCGGTGTTCTGCTGCTTCATGGGGCCCATCTTCCTGCTCGAGCTCAAGCTCTACGGGCAGTGGCTCTCGGGCGGCAAGCGCCGGCTCTCCAAGGTGGCCAACCCGTCCACGCACCTCTCCATCGTGGGCAACTTCGTGGGGTCGCTGCTGGCCGCGCGCGTGGGGTGGGAGGAGCCCGCCGTGTTCTTCTGGGCCGTGGGGCTCGCGCACTACCTCGTGCTGTTCGTGACGCTGTACCAGCGCCTCCCCACCAACGAGAAGCTGCCCAAGGACCTGCACCCCGTGTTCTTCCTGTTCATCGCCGCGCCCAGCACCGCCAGCGTCGCGTGGCAGTTCATCACGGGCCGCTTCGACTACGTCTCGCGCGTCGTCTTCTTCGTCGCGCTCTTTCTCTACTCCTCGCTCGTCGTCCGCATCAACTTCTTCCGCGGCGTCAGGTGAGCTCTCAGTTCAAATACAGTCCTGAGCTGAACGAGTCCCTGATCTCTCTCATAATGTCAAGCTGAGTTTTGGATCAGAAGAGGATTATGACGCATAATCGTGCCCTCTGATTACTCAAACCGCAGTCCTAGATTCGACAATATGAACAATGAGTTCATTAGACTTTCAAGTAACCTGGAGCCAATCCTCAGGGACGTTCTCTAACCTATGCTCTAAATTCAGGTTCACACTATCGTGGTGGGCGTACACATTTCCGATGACGGGCGCGGCGATCGCGGCGATCGAGTACGCGGGCGCGGCGCCGCACTGGATCACGCAGACGCTGGCCATCGCGTTGTCCGCCGTGGCATCGTGCACGGTCCTGGCGCTGTTCGTGACGACGCTGCTGCACGCGATCGTGTGGCGAACGCTGTTCCAGAACGACAGCGCCATCGCCATCAGGGCGCGCGGGGCGAAGGAGCTATCGCTCAGCGCCCACGCGGCGGCGCTGGCGCTGAGCACGGAGTCCGCGGTGATGCTGGAGAACGAGCCGCTGCACAAGCTGATCCGCCACCACATCCAGCACCTGTTGGCGCGCCAGTCCAAGCATCCGCCGCAGCCCGTGCAGGCCAGCGCCATGTCGACGGCGTCGGAGAGCCTGTCCGCGCCGCCGGCGTTGGTCGACGGGGACTCTCGCCATGGTCGTCATCCCAAAGTGTAGAGAACTTCTTCTTCTTTTAATTTTTTTTTTAAAAATTATTTTTTTTTTAAAAAAAACTTAAAGAATTTTATTTTAATTTTAGAAAAGTGATAGATGGAAGGTTTTCATTTTGTTCAATTCTTAACCCATTAACAACAAAGGGACCAGAGTGTGGTGGATGAGACCAGTTTTTGAGTAGCCATGGTTGATTGAACTGTTGGATTGATTTGCACTAGTCGGAGCGGTTGTGGGCTTTGTTTTCCTCTATATTACCTATTTTCTTGATCTTTAATTGGTTGAGGCAATAATGAACTACAAAGATTTCTGTGAAAACAGTGAACAATGAAATGCATGCTTTGTGTAAATGTTGTTGTGCATAATCTAATAAATCGTAAGAAATTAAGGGTCATGTGCAAGGCCTCGTCGTCAAAGGGTTAAACATCAGTCGGTAATTGTACGTATAGGCATGTAGTTTATCCTACAGTATACAAAAATGTGTTAAAATTAGGAAGACCTATACCTTTGGATTAAAGATTCTTTAGCTAACATCTTTTATTTGGAGGTCATTTCTACATCTGAACCTTATCATGTTCAAGCACGATACCATACATGTAGAATATTGTGGTCCATCAATGGGCCGTTTTGACATATTACCCCTATACGCCCAAGGCATTTTAGCACCCAAACTCATTGAAAACCAGTTTTAATGCATTTAATACAAAATGCAAACAAACCCAATTTTTACATACCTAACCGTAGGATCTTGTACTAGAATTCTTCAAGTAACTGTGGTAAAAATTTTGTTCAGTTTGACCGCACAGATTGAAAGATATCAGCCTTTGAAGTGAGACGATAACTCTTCTTGGGTCATACTAAACACCTTCAACAAACTTCGACCACCTTCTATGCATTTTTTTGCACTACGATCCGTGATTTTCTAATTTTAATTTTCAATGGATCATGATAGGCACATGTGCACCAAATTTTAGAACTAGAAGAGGGATAGAAGATGTCCTTAAAAATCCAAAAGGAATAACTCCGGCCCTTTAAGGGGGCCGGAGTGAATAAAGTGTTTGTTTGTTCCACCACTAAATCCATGTCCACCAGACATAGGTTTAGTAGTATGGAACTACTCCTCCCTCTCGAAGGTAGACACTATGTGACCAATAACCAATAACCAGTAACCAAGGACCAACTTGGGCCGCAGGGCCCAATTCCAAGAGAAGACTTGATGAGAAAGTTGTGTATTTTGAGAGGTCTTTAAGGGATATCATATAGTTCTAGAAGAGGTTGGTTATTTTTGAGTTTTTGTTTGTGTAGGAGTATAGACATTGCGTGTTGGATAGAAAATGTTTTTTCAAGATTCCCATAGAGGGGAGAAAGGTAGTAGCTCTTGCTCCAGCAGTGATGACAATAAGGGGGTCAATTTTACATCCAAGAGATGCAATGTCATTGATAAGTGGTTGGTATTTATTAATTTTGTTTTCCATTGATTCTGGAGAAAATCTGTCATAATTGTAGTATTTGAATTTAATAAATTGGATAGTGAGGTTTGTATTCACGTCATCCGGTGGGGGGGTCTTTGTATAGTAATCCTTTGACGCATGATATGTCTGGTTTGAATCTGGTATTACAATGACATCTTTGGGTTCCACATGTGCATGGAAGTAGCCAAGGAGGAACCGTGTTTTCTTGTGGGGTATTGTTGAAGGTTCCCGCGTTCATTAGTGTAAAGCACCGGGATTTGTTGGAGGATATAATTAGTTTTTGGATTTTCCATAGTGCCTTACTGTATCTTTTGATGATTAAGGAGTGTATGTGATGGTTTTGGCATTTTAGGAGTACGTGTAGCCATGTGTCTGGATCCATGGAAGTGCATATTGTGCAGGTTATGGATGAAAACCGTTTTATTCCAAAGAATAGTTGTTTACGGGCATTTCCCATGTATTGTCCAATACAAAATTTGATGAGACATGTTTTTGAGAATATGTGATTATGGGGTTTTTCCATAAATTTGTAGAGAGCTCATCGTCAATATCTTTGTTGCTAGTTCATTTGTCTATGTTTGGAAAACTTTCTGAGATGAATTCCAAATTGTTAACTAGCTCTTGATTTTTGACATGTTTATTGAGAAATCTTATGGGGCCTTTATCCGGGGTGTCTTCCATAGATGACGGACAAACTTTCTTGTTAGTAGTAGTATGGGGTAGCGTGGGCATGTTCATGCGGGTGTCTGGCAATTCTATGGGATTTATCTAGTCCTTCTTTAGCTAGTTTATTCGCTTGTTCATTTCCTTTTATATTTATATGTGCTCTAACTTTATGGCTTGTTGTAATTTGTATACGCTTTCGTAGCATTTGAACCATAGATGCAAGTATGATTTGGTCAAGGTGGCTATTGTGGAGGGTAGGGTGTATTATTTGTGTGTTTAATAGATACAATACGTATATACAATCACTGAAGATGTGTGCGGGTTCGTTATCATATTGCGGAGTAAGAATTTGGCGGATTTTATGGAGGGCCATCAACTCTGCTCTAAGGATATTTTGAAGTCCATGTAATCTTTTGGATATTTTTATTCCTTTGGTAGAGTTATAAATGTCGTATCAAGCTTTTTCTCTATAATTCCAATGTCCAGGGCTTTTTGCATATTTCTTCTGTTAAAGGGAGGTTGACCTACAAACTCACTTTCACATAAACCCTATAAACCCTAAAAAACCCTAAAAAACCCTGATTTTCTCAAAACACCTTGTAAAACCTCAAATCACGTCAGATTTTATTGGCTAGGTCATAGTTTGTACATGGCAAAGTCTTCTCAACTCAATGTGACCTCAAAACCTCTAAACTCCTCAAACCCTAATCGTGTCTAAGCTCTAACTCCAAGTTCCAAGTTGCAAGTGTAAGAGAGAGAGAGCTTCCAAGCTCCTCCTCCATGTGCACCAAACCTTAACTGAAGTCATCCAATGGATGAACACTAGGCTGGATGGAAGTCATCCAGCTGTCCAGGTTCATCCAACTGACGGATGAAACTGGTCAGGACGGAAATCATTCGCCTGGCCAGGTTTCATCCGGCTAGTCCAATAGATGAAAAAACTACCCACGAAGGAAATCATCTACCTGGTCAGGTTCATCCACTGGAGAGCTAAAAAACTCATCCGGAGTTCAAAAATGAAAATTACACCCTGGTCATCTAATCCTGGTTCTCCGCTTAGCATTATCCCCCTTCTAAACTACATCGGTCCTCTGATGTTGTCTTTTTTTTGTTGATTGAAGGTCATCTATGACTCTTTCTGGTGTTACCTTTGAGTATGCCCCTAACGTGTTTTCTCACTAGCTGCTCCAGTTACTAGGCCATCTCCGTGGCCGGGTAAAGATCGTAGATCTCCTTGTCCTCCGTCTCTCCTCAGTCCGTCCGGGTGCCGATACCCTGTCCAAGTCCCAAAATCTCCGACTTGAGACCAACTTCCAAGCTTCACCTGGGCAGCTATCAGTGCATCCTTCTAACCTAAATATCCTTCAAGTTAGCTTCTTCAAAGAAGCTCCAACTTGCACACTCTTGATAGCCTTGCTGCCACTCTCCGTACCTCTATTTCTCTTTCGTGTGGTGAATGTGAGGCTTGCTGTACGCTGGCCTCCGAGGTATTATGAGGTTCGTCCATGACCTTATTAACCTCCAATTTGTCCGGCCGCAGTACTAGCCGGGTTGTGCGCGGGTGCTGGAATTGACTCCCTACATCTCCTCGACCTCCTCCTCCCTGGTCACCATCCATGCTGAGGGAATTGTCTTCTACTTCCGGTGACTGACTTCCGGTGTTGGCCTGGTCGAGTTGTCTTGCCAGCACTTCAGTATCCGGTCTTCCCTGGGTGCCCGGGTAGTGATCGGGGATCTCCTTTGTCCTCCATCCCTCCTGTGGTCCTCCCTTTCTGGGTGCCGATATACTGCCCTAGTCATGCAATCCCGCCAACCATCCACTGTCTTTCCTCCTTTCCGGTAAGCAGTGCATTCCTCTAGTCTAGGTGCTACTTAGTGAGTAGTGTCCGCATATTGTAGCTGAAATTTTCCTTTGCAATTATTACCTCCTAACATAACATCTTTATTATTTTTTTATTTTTTTATTTTATTTTTTCTCTTCCCCTTTGTATTTCTTTTTTTAAAATTTTAGTTTTTAACTTGAAAGATGTGCTTCCGGAAACTTACCTGGTCCGGGTGCACCATTTCCCTTCTGGAGTAGAATAGCTCCCTGGTCCGGGTAGTACGCCGTTGTCGACTGCAGCTGGAAGACTGCCGGGTCTCTAGTGTTCACCGAACGTGTTCGAGTTTTTGGTCAGGAACCTCCTGGTTGAGTTGGAGCTCAAAAGCCTCCGGCCTCCGGTTGTCGCCGGAACTGATTGGAAGTCCGGGTTGGGACTCCGGGCTGGCTGCAGCTGGAAGCGTCCGGGTCGCCGGGTGTCACTAGAAGTGATCAGATGGCCGGGTTGGGACTCCAGGCTGGTTGCAACTAGAAGCCTCCGTGTCTCTAGGTGTCCCGGGAGTGATACTAATAGTCCAGAACTGGACCTACTGCCGAATTGTCTTTATGTTGGCTATTGTCTCCGTCGGATAAACACATCGTCGAGTTGTATGTCAAGGAAGTTCCGCTAAACGTCTAGAAAGTTCCGCTAAACATCCACATAAATTACTAAGGTGTGACCGGGAGCAAAAAATTTAAAAATCCAAAATTCGAAATGGGAAGGGGGAAACTTTCCTAGAGATTTGTTGTTGGCTGTCGACTGTTGCCGGATCCTGATTAGTTGCTGCCCGGCATGCTCTACCTAGTTACCTTTGCCTCCTGCTCTTCGGCACCAGGGCGGGCTGGACTGCTACCTGGACCTGACCTGGACTGCGGCTGAGACTGGTCTTGGGCTACTGCTTGGACCTGGCCTGGACTATGGCTGGGACTGGCCCTGGGCTGTTGCCTGGACTTGGATTGGATTGCGGCTGGGACTGGTCCTGGGCTGCTGCTTGGATTTGGAGTGGACTGCGGTTGAAACTGGTCCCGGACTGCTGCGTGGACCTGGGCTAGACTGCGGCTGGGACTGGTCTTGGGCTGCTTCCTCGACCTGGCCTGGACTGTGGCTGGAATAGGTCCTCGACTGCTGGCTATCGGCTCCAAGACGCAAGAAACCCTAATTTTGCATTTTTCCAGAAAATACAAATGTTGGGGTTTTTGCAAAAACCCACAAAACTCTAGTGGTGCATTGTATAGACAGGCACTCTAAAGCTAAGATGCAACTCAACAACAACCAAAAATTTCAAAAACAAGCTTCCAAAACCCTAGATCTAGACCTCAAAGCTTCAAACCCTAGTTGCCTCCTTGTAGCAAGAGCCACATGATTCGAACTTGTGCATGGTCGCCAATGTTAAAGGGAGGTTGATCTACAAACTCACTTTCACATAAACCTTAGAAACCCTAAAAAACCCTGATTTGCTCAAAACACCTTGTAAAACCTCAAATCACGTCAGATTTTATTGGCTAGGTCATAATTTGTACATGGCAAAGTCTTCTCAACTCAATGTGACCTCAAAACCTCTAAACTCCTCAAACCCTAATCGTATCTAAGCTCTAACTCCAAGTTCCAAGTTGCAAGTGTGAGAGAGAGAGAGCTTCCAAGCTCCCCTTCCATGTGCACCAAACCCTAACTGAAGTCATTCGACGGATGAACACTAGGCTAGATGGAAGTCATCCAGCTACCCAAGTTCATTCAACTGACGGATGAAACTAGTCAAGACGGAAATCATCCGTCTGGCCTGGTTTCATCCGGCCAGTCCAGTAGATGAAAAAACTACCCACGAAGGAAATCATCTGCCTGGTCAGGTTCATCCACTGGAGAGCTAAAAAACTCATCCGGAGTCCAAAAATGAAAATTACTACCCTGGTCCTCTAATCCTGGTTCTCCGCTTAACATCTTCAAAAGTTTTTTGCATATTTCTTCAAAATGACCGTTGGATTGATTTTGCACTTTAATGGAGTGGTTGTGCGCTATGCTTTCCTCCATCTAACCCATCTTTGTGATTTCCAATTGGTTTAGGCAATAACGAACTACTGTAACAATGATTTCTATGAAAAAGGTGAACTGTGAAATGTACTCATTGTGTAGATTCTGTTGTGCAAGATCTATTAAATTCTTTAAAAAATTAGGATGGCGTGCATGGCCTTGTCTTTAAACAATGAAGATATAAACCTTATATGAATGCGTGGATGTACTTGAAAAGGCAAGCAAGAGAATCCAACTCATGTCCTATGATTGAGTGTTAAAGGTAGGAGAACTCTAATTTCTAAAGGAAGCTGGCATGAATTAAATATAATTATTCTACATTATAAATTTTCCAATGTATGTATTGCATTAAGATGAAGATTCCATGATGTGATGGCAAGATCCACATCCATTCAATTTTATGCTTCAAAATCTGGTTCCAAATAATTTTATATGATTTATATACATTCCATAATTATCTTCTCGCATATGTTGATTTGAGACAATAGCACACAACTTTCATTAGCTACAAATTCAAAGAGAATGATATTCATTGTAATATTGTATTTCTCAAACGAAAAAGGCATTGTTCAATTTTATGGCATCAATGCCTCTATTCAGGATTACAAATTGAACTTCTTTCATATTTCAGATGTGTGAAACTTTAGTTGAAAGTATCCATCGCTTCTTTACAAGTTAAAATGGATCTTTATATACTTTTTCATTTCACCATGCAAATTGTTCTTCACACTTAGTGGGGTTTCACACATGGACCATCGTACCAAGGTACCGAGGGCGTCTAAAATGCCTACATGGCACCACTTTTTGGAGGTTTTGGCGTCAAAAGTTTGGTACCCTTGAGGGAAGTTTGGGTTTCTACTCTCATTTGACGCAAACTCTTGCCCACGGTACGAAACTATGCCTTTCAAAACTCGGCGCCTTGGACATAGTTTGGTCCTTTGGTACCTTGGTACCTTGGTCCATGTGTGAAACACCCTTCATGGTATTTGTACAGTACATAGGACTTCACAATGTCTTCTCAAAGAGCTACACACTTTCCAAAACTGATGGCATGGTTATAGTCATATATTAATTTTTTTTGGATAATGTTAGAAATCTGTTTCACTATTGAACTGTAATTTGTAATAAACTAATGTTTGCATTCAACAGGAAAAGAAAAGAAAAGCTTAAATCACAAATGCTGTATGTATATAAACTTCTTCTTCAGTTTATACTAATATAACCATGAGGTCATTGAAAATAAATGAATTTAGCCCATGGTTGCATTTTATGATCATACTCCAGTGGACACATCTCACAAGATGCAATTTTCCAAGCCATGGTATTCATAAATAAGTATAAATTATAGATGAAGTAACCATGCACCAAAAGGTTGGTAGCTCCATTCTATTAACTTGTGTCCTGTGGACATAGACTTAGTGGTGGAATGAACAAACATGATCTCATTATGCCAACCTCCTTTAGAAACAAAAATTTCTCCTTCTTCTAACAAAAGGTTGATTTTGAATTCACAAATGAGCACAAGATTTTTAAATGATTTAGAGTTTTGAGCGCGTAACCCCTAAGGTACCGTGACAATTTCACACCAAAAACACTTCAAAAATGTTGATTCTAGTGCAATGAGTAACAAAGGAAATAAAACCTTATATTCATCCTTTTGACCGTAGGATCTCCATTAAGACTTACTAAGTAACATAGTCACATAATTTCATACACTTTGACCGCACGGATTGAAAGATTTTAATGTTTGAAGTCAAAAAAATGGTTCATTTTCTTCCTTGTAACGAGTGGATTAGCAGACTTTGACTTCACTTGGTATAAAAATTTTGCACTACATAAGGTCTAAATCTCTTACCATTGCGTTAAGCATGATGTTAGTTCCTCATACACCAATTTTCAGAGGTAGAGAAGGGGTGTAGCATATTCAAAACAAGTGTGGAAGGAGTAGAGGCTCAATAATTGTCAATTCACAATTTATTTTTTTGAGAATTTAATATGTTTCAGAATAATTTTAAAAAAAATCAATAAGAAATTTTACACCACACATTGTCGTAGAAAAAATAAAAGTGAAAAATATGCAAATCTCTAGGTTTTATGTAGAAAAGATGAAGTTTTTTTCCCCGCTTGTCCGAAATGTGTAAAAATGTTTGACTTGAGTAAAAATGTTTGACTTGAGTTAAAATGTTTATTACACTAAAGACAAGAATTTACCTTGACATCTTCAAAGAAGGTAATATTCTCTACATGTATGGAAAATCTCAATGTCAATAGAGACTTCTAGCAAAATTTTGGAGCTTCATGGAGTTCCCATGTCTGACTTTGAGTGGTACTAACTTTCAAACCATGCATCCAAAAATAATAATAAAAATATCCCCATGGAGCTCTCATCATGGACA
>OZ020526.1:2905389-2930601 GCA_963971425.1 Bryoerythrophyllum caledonicum | reverse complement strand
AAGCTTGTGTTAAAATCTTAGATCCATTAGAACTACAATCTAAAAGTTATGAGGTAAATTGTAACCGGTGTAAAACTTAACTACCTAAATGCAAGACTTATCTTGTATGTATGGCTTCAACAAACATTAAAATGGCTATTATGCCTTTGTTTTGCTTCTAGTCTATCTTCATAACACTCTTAATCTAGAAGTTTCCATCTTCAAACGTTGTCCCTAAAAATCCCGCCATTAATTTTCACATAACTTTCTGTCTACCAGTCCAATGATTCTAGGATTTTGACACAACCTTTATAATCTTGTTAAGAAACTATGTACCAATTTTCACTATTAGTGGATCAATTCTCAACAAGATCCATGGCCTCAAACTCCTCTGCCTCTAATATCAGACCCCCCCTACTTCAACTCTTCATCACTCCTATTCTATTACAGACAAAGATCTCAAAATTTGTACATAAGTCACTTACATAACAAAGAACACTTCCACAAAAAATCAATCCTAAAAAATCTATCATTAATCTGTCAAAGCGTAGTTTCCTTATACCAAGTTCTGCCCTTGAATCCCTCTCAAAACCCAGGTTACAATTTACCTCATAACTTTTAGATTGTAGTTCTAATGGATCTAAGATTTTAACACAAGCTTCCTAAGACAATTGTAATACTACCCTCAAAATCTCACTACCAAATTCACAATGATCGCGAAACACCACCCCTTCAAAGTATTTGAACATTACTGCCTCAATTTCTAAACCCCTCTTTATTCAAATCCGCACCACGGCTTCACTACGACTCCGATTGGAGCGTGTGATACATCATTGGAAAGCTAACAACAAGAGGAACAACACTCTAAATACTGACAATCAAATTCTAAAAACTCGCGATGATACAAGCAGAAACCTGAGGCTATTTGTAGTCTTGGGGAGAAGAGCTCGAGCGGGGGAGAAGGGCAAGAAAGTCAAGAATTAACATCAGCCCACGTCTTCAAGCCTCCTTCTTTGATCAAAGTTTGGTCACCTAAGTCAATTTACCTCCAATTCTTGCCCACAACTTCTCACATAAGCCTAGATTCCCTCTTATCTCTTATCTACAATGTCAACAAGTTGCTGCCCCTATTTTCTTCCCTTTAACTTGACTCTAAACACTAGCATTTCTTACTTTTACTACAAACTAAACTATCATAACACTCTGTTTAGGTTTTTTGATCTTAGAAGCGTTAGAAAATGGCTTAAATACCATTAGAGCCCACGTACTGTCATCGACCGCGGCTCAGTTCGGCTGGCTTAGCATTTCGTTGCACCTCGTCGGTCCGGGTTCGATTCCTTGGCTTGTCAGAGCAGCTGGCGCACGCGTGGACAAGGAACTGCTGGAATCAGCAGGAAAACCAGCTGGTGGACGCTCCTAAGCCCTGAGCTAGTGACAAGAGGCAGTAAAAGATCTTCTAAGATAAAGATGTTGTTTGGTGAAATATGACTGTGTAATTGAGGATGAATCCGCTAGTCATGTCTTCACCTTCGGCCCTAACCATTCTCTTTCCCCTCTTTTTTAATCCTTTTACAACATCTACTGATTTCCTTCACGACAGCGGAGGCTTCCAACTGCAGCCAACCCGGAGTCCTAACCCGGCCATCCGATCATATCTGGTCATATCCAGAGACCCGGAGGCTTCCAATTGCAGCCGACCCGGAGTCCCAACCCGGACATACAAGCACTTTCGGTGACACCCGGAGACCTTCCAACTGTCGCCACCTTGGAGTCCCAACCCGGACATCCGATCATTTCCAGTGACTCCTGGAGACCTGGAGGCTTCTAGTTGCAGCCAACCCGGAGTCCCAACCCGGACATACGATCATTTCCAATGACCCCCGGAGACCTGGCCGCCTTTCAGCTGCGGACAACTTGGAGTCCCAACCCGGACTTCCAATCAGTTCCGGCGACAACCGGAGGCCGGAGGCTTTTGAGCTCCAACTCAACCAGGAGGTTCCAGACCAAAAACCAGCTAGTGACTTGAGGCAGTAAAAGATCTTCTAAGATAAAGATGCTGTTTGGTGAAATATGACTGCGTAATTGAGGATGAATCCGCTAGTCATGTCTTCACCTTCGGCCCTAACCATTCTCTTTCCCCTCTTTTTTAATCCTTTTACAACATCTACTGATTTCCTTCACGACAGCGGAGGCTTCCAACTGCAGCCAACCCGGAGTCCTAACCCGGCCATCCGATCATATCTGGTCATATCCAGAGACCCGGAGGCTTCCAATTGCAGCCGACCCGGAGTCCCAACCCGGACATACAAGCACTTTCGGTGACACCCGGAGACCTTCCAACTGTCGCCACCTTGGAGTCCCAACCCGGACATCCGATCATTTCCAGTGACTCCTGGAGACCTGGAGGCTTCTAGTTGCAGCCAACCCGGAGTCCCAACCCGGACATACGATCATTTCCAATGACCCCCGGAGACCTGGCCGCCTTTCAGCTGCGGACAACTTGGAGTCCCAACCCGGACTTCCAATCAGTTCCGGCGACAACCGGAGGCCGGAGGCTTTTGAGCTCCAACTCAACCAGGAGGTTCCAGACCAAAAACCAGCTAGTGACTTGAGGCAGTAAAAGATCCTCTAAGGTAAAGATGCTGTTTGGTGAAATATGACTGCGTAATTGAGGATGAATCCGCTAGTCATGTCTTCACCTTCGGCCCTAACCATTCTCTTTCCTCTCTTTTTTAATCCTTTTACAACATCTACTGATTTCCTTCACGACACCGCGTCTCCGAGTGTCACTGGAAGTGCTCGGATGTCCGGGTTGAGACTTTGGGTTGATTTCTGCTCGGAGGTCTCCTAGTCTTTGGATGTCACTAGAACTCTTGGGATGTCCAGGTTGGGACTCCGGGCTGGCTGCACCTCGAAGCCTCCGGGTCTTCGGGTGTCACTGGAAGTGCTCGGATGTCCGGGTTGGGACTCCGGGTTGATTTCAGCTCGGAGGTCTTCTGGTCCCCGAGTGTCACCAGAACTGCTGGGATGTCCGGGTTAGGACTCTGAGCTGGCTACAGCTGGAAGCCTCCAGGTCTTGGGGTGTCACTGGAAATAATCGGGTGGCCGGGTTGGGACTCCGGGCTGGTTGCAGCTAGAAGCCTCCAGGTCTCCGGGTGTCATTGGAAGTGATCGGATGGCCGGGTTGGGACTCCGGGCTAGATGCAGTTGGAAGCCTCCGGGTCTCGACTCTCCAGGTGTCACCGGAAGTGCTCGGATGTCCGGGTTGGGACTCCGGGCTGGCTGTAGTTGGAAGCCTCCGGGTTGCCGGGTGTCACTGGAAGTGATCGGATGGCCGGGTTGGGACTCCGGGCTGGCTACAGCTGGAAGCCTCCGGGTCTTGACTCTCCGGGTGTCTCCGGAAGTGCTCGGATGTCCGGGTTGGGACTCCGGGCTGGCTGCAGCTGGAAGCGTCCGGGTCGCCGGGTGTCACTAGAAGTGATCAGATGGCCGGGTTGGGACTCCAGGCTGGTTGCAACTAGAAGCCTCCGTGTCTCTAGGTGTCCCGGGAGTGATACTAATAGTCCAGAACTGGACCTACTGCCGAATTGTCTTTATGTTGGCTATTGTCTCCGTCGGATAAACACATCGTCGAGTTGTATGTCAAGGAAGTTCCGCTAAACGTCTAGAAAGTTCCGCTAAACATCCACATAAATTACTAAGGTGTGACCGGGAGCAAAAAATTTAAAAATCCAAAATTCGAAATGGGAAGGGGGAAACTTTCCTAGAGATTTGTTGTTGGCTGTCGACTGTTGCCGGATCCTGATTAGTTGCTGCCCGGCATGCTCTACCTAGTTACCTTTGCCTCCTGCTCTTCGGCACCAGGGCGGGCTGGACTGCTACCTGGACCTGACCTGGACTGCGGCTGAGACTGGTCTTGGGCTACTGCTTGGACCTGGCCTGGACTATGGCTGGGACTGGCCCTGGGCTGTTGCCTGGACTTGGATTGGATTGCGGCTGGGACTGGTCCTGGGCTGCTGCTTGGATTTGGAGTGGACTGCGGTTGAAACTGGTCCCGGACTGCTGCGTGGACCTGGGCTAGACTGCGGCTGGGACTGGTCTTGGGCTGCTTCCTCGACCTGGCCTGGACTGTGGCTGGAATAGGTCCTCGACTGCTGGCTATCGGCTCCAAGACGCAAGAAACCCTAATTTTGCATTTTTCCAGAAAATACAAATGTTGGGGTTTTTGCAAAAACCCACAAAACTCTAGTGGTGCATTGTATAGACAGGCACTCTAAAGCTAAGATGCAACTCAACAACAACCAAAAATTTCAAAAACAAGCTTCCAAAACCCTAGATCTAGACCTCAAAGCTTCAAACCCTAGTTGCCTCCTTGTAGCAAGAGCCACATGATTCGAACTTGTGCATGGTCGCCAATGTTAAAGGGAGGTTGATCTACAAACTCACTTTCACATAAACCTTAGAAACCCTAAAAAACCCTGATTTGCTCAAAACACCTTGTAAAACCTCAAATCACGTCAGATTTTATTGGCTAGGTCATAATTTGTACATGGCAAAGTCTTCTCAACTCAATGTGACCTCAAAACCTCTAAACTCCTCAAACCCTAATCGTATCTAAGCTCTAACTCCAAGTTCCAAGTTGCAAGTGTGAGAGAGAGAGAGCTTCCAAGCTCCCCTTCCATGTGCACCAAACCCTAACTGAAGTCATTCGACGGATGAACACTAGGCTAGATGGAAGTCATCCAGCTACCCAAGTTCATTCAACTGACGGATGAAACTAGTCAAGACGGAAATCATCCGTCTGGCCTGGTTTCATCCGGCCAGTCCAGTAGATGAAAAAACTACCCACGAAGGAAATCATCTGCCTGGTCAGGTTCATCCACTGGAGAGCTAAAAAACTCATCCGGAGTCCAAAAATGAAAATTACTACCCTGGTCCTCTAATCCTGGTTCTCCGCTTAACATCTTCAAAAGTTTTTTGCATATTTCTTCAAAATGACCGTTGGATTGATTTTGCACTTTAATGGAGTGGTTGTGCGCTATGCTTTCCTCCATCTAACCCATCTTTGTGATTTCCAATTGGTTTAGGCAATAACGAACTACTGTAACAATGATTTCTATGAAAAAGGTGAACTGTGAAATGTACTCATTGTGTAGATTCTGTTGTGCAAGATCTATTAAATTCTTTAAAAAATTAGGATGGCGTGCATGGCCTTGTCTTTAAACAATGAAGATATAAACCTTATATGAATGCGTGGATGTACTTGAAAAGGCAAGCAAGAGAATCCAACTCATGTCCTATGATTGAGTGTTAAAGGTAGGAGAACTCTAATTTCTAAAGGAAGCTGGCATGAATTAAATATAATTATTCTACATTATAAATTTTCCAATGTATGTATTGCATTAAGATGAAGATTCCATGATGTGATGGCAAGATCCACATCCATTCAATTTTATGCTTCAAAATCTGGTTCCAAATAATTTTATATGATTTATATACATTCCATAATTATCTTCTCGCATATGTTGATTTGAGACAATAGCACACAACTTTCATTAGCTACAAATTCAAAGAGAATGATATTCATTGTAATATTGTATTTCTCAAACGAAAAAGGCATTGTTCAATTTTATGGCATCAATGCCTCTATTCAGGATTACAAATTGAACTTCTTTCATATTTCAGATGTGTGAAACTTTAGTTGAAAGTATCCATCGCTTCTTTACAAGTTAAAATGGATCTTTATATACTTTTTCATTTCACCATGCAAATTGTTCTTCACACTTAGTGGGGTTTCACACATGGACCATCGTACCAAGGTACCGAGGGCGTCTAAAATGCCTACATGGCACCACTTTTTGGAGGTTTTGGCGTCAAAAGTTTGGTACCCTTGAGGGAAGTTTGGGTTTCTACTCTCATTTGACGCAAACTCTTGCCCACGGTACGAAACTATGCCTTTCAAAACTCGGCGCCTTGGACATAGTTTGGTCCTTTGGTACCTTGGTACCTTGGTCCATGTGTGAAACACCCTTCATGGTATTTGTACAGTACATAGGACTTCACAATGTCTTCTCAAAGAGCTACACACTTTCCAAAACTGATGGCATGGTTATAGTCATATATTAATTTTTTTTGGATAATGTTAGAAATCTGTTTCACTATTGAACTGTAATTTGTAATAAACTAATGTTTGCATTCAACAGGAAAAGAAAAGAAAAGCTTAAATCACAAATGCTGTATGTATATAAACTTCTTCTTCAGTTTATACTAATATAACCATGAGGTCATTGAAAATAAATGAATTTAGCCCATGGTTGCATTTTATGATCATACTCCAGTGGACACATCTCACAAGATGCAATTTTCCAAGCCATGGTATTCATAAATAAGTATAAATTATAGATGAAGTAACCATGCACCAAAAGGTTGGTAGCTCCATTCTATTAACTTGTGTCCTGTGGACATAGACTTAGTGGTGGAATGAACAAACATGATCTCATTATGCCAACCTCCTTTAGAAACAAAAATTTCTCCTTCTTCTAACAAAAGGTTGATTTTGAATTCACAAATGAGCACAAGATTTTTAAATGATTTAGAGTTTTGAGCGCGTAACCCCTAAGGTACCGTGACAATTTCACACCAAAAACACTTCAAAAATGTTGATTCTAGTGCAATGAGTAACAAAGGAAATAAAACCTTATATTCATCCTTTTGACCGTAGGATCTCCATTAAGACTTACTAAGTAACATAGTCACATAATTTCATACACTTTGACCGCACGGATTGAAAGATTTTAATGTTTGAAGTCAAAAAAATGGTTCATTTTCTTCCTTGTAACGAGTGGATTAGCAGACTTTGACTTCACTTGGTATAAAAATTTTGCACTACATAAGGTCTAAATCTCTTACCATTGCGTTAAGCATGATGTTAGTTCCTCATACACCAATTTTCAGAGGTAGAGAAGGGGTGTAGCATATTCAAAACAAGTGTGGAAGGAGTAGAGGCTCAATAATTGTCAATTCACAATTTATTTTTTTGAGAATTTAATATGTTTCAGAATAATTTTAAAAAAAATCAATAAGAAATTTTACACCACACATTGTCGTAGAAAAAATAAAAGTGAAAAATATGCAAATCTCTAGGTTTTATGTAGAAAAGATGAAGTTTTTTTCCCCGCTTGTCCGAAATGTGTAAAAATGTTTGACTTGAGTAAAAATGTTTGACTTGAGTTAAAATGTTTATTACACTAAAGACAAGAATTTACCTTGACATCTTCAAAGAAGGTAATATTCTCTACATGTATGGAAAATCTCAATGTCAATAGAGACTTCTAGCAAAATTTTGGAGCTTCATGGAGTTCCCATGTCTGACTTTGAGTGGTACTAACTTTCAAACCATGCATCCAAAAATAATAATAAAAATATCCCCATGGAGCTCTCATCATGGACAATCTAATATAAAAGTCTAATTTTTTTATTTAATAAATCGAATTTTAGGAATCTGCCCAAAATCAAATCGTCCCCCCGAGGGACACTTAGTCATTTAGGGGTTAACTTATATCTTGAAAACCATAGCTCTAAATCCAATAATTTTCCCCCACTGAATTTGATATCAGAAACTTCATCTGGTAATGCTACAACAAAAAAATAAACCCCATTCTATCAACTTTGATGATTTAACCCTTAAAGGACCACGACCACTTTCGCTCTAAAACCAGTCCAAAACTGTCACTGCCAAAAAGAGACATAAAAATCACACCTTAAAGTGAATTTTGGATTTTCAACCGTAAGATCTTTAAAAAGACTTTATTATGAACGTGCTACAGATTTTTGGTTGCAATCCACCGCACGGATTGATAGATTTCAGTGTTTAAAGTCAAAACAATGGTTCATTTTCTTCCCTGCGTTGAGTAGATCAGCAAACTTTGACTTCACTTTGTATCAAATTTTTGCATTGTACAAGGTCTAAATCTTTTACCATTGTCTTAAGCATGCTGTTATTTCCCAACACACCAATTTTTAGAGGTAAAAAAGGGGTGTAGCATATTCAAAACAAGTGTGCAAGGAGTGGAGGTTCAAAAATTGCCATTTCACATTTTATTTTTTTGTGAACTACGTATGTATTCGAATGATAATCCAAACGGTCATTAAGAAGGTTTTCACCACATATTGTTGTTGAAAAAATAAAAAGTGAAAAATATGAAGATCTCTAGGTTTTATGTAGAAAAGATGAAGTTTTTTCCCCCCGTTGCCCGACAATGTGTGAAAATGTTTGACTTGGAATAAAATGCCTTTTTACACTAAAGACAAGAGTTTTTTTTGAAAATTTCCAGGAAAGGAAATATTCTTTACATGCGTGAAAAATCTCAATGTCAATAGAAACTTTTGTCAAAAATTTTGGAGGTGCCTGGAGTCCCCACTTTTGGCTTTAAGTGGTACTAACTTTCAAACCACAAATCCAAAAAAAAATAAAAAAAAATATGTCCACGAAGCTCTTTTCAGATCCTATCTTGAAAAAAAAATTCAATTAAAAAGGATTTTTCTATCGAATTGTAGGTACATGCCCAAAATCCAAAATGACCCCGGGAGGACGTTTGGTCCCTTAGGAGTTAATCAAATTTGTTGGACTTCCTTATTATATTTTGATTCCGGCTGCCCCTCATGGTCCTACAATCATGAAGCTTCTGGAAGACTAACCACGACTAATTTCGATGTAAATGGATCCCCAAAACCACCATTTTCCATCCCGAATCTAGTGGTCGTGTAGATAAAGTCGGTTTTAAGTGCACCTCCAGGTTTGCATATTCTTACGGTCTTACAGCTAATGCACAGACTGTTTGACAGGGTCTATTATAAGTAAACAGTATTAAATGATATTCATTATTACATGACCAGGAAGGAAGCACCCGAAGAAGCAGCCAGATGAAATTTAATAATGTATTTCTTTCACTGATTCTGATCTCCCCATACAAATACGTCATTAACTCGTGTTGCACATCGTCAGTGCTGCACCTCGCTCTCATCATCTCTCCATATCCAACTTTAATATTCCTTCATTTCACACAACATCGAAGGGGATCCACCTCTGCTAGTTTCTCAGGTTGTTGCATACTCTTTCAAGGTTTCTGTAACGTCTTCACTTGATCCGAACGTGTAATTGCTTCTCTAGTCATCGTTAGTACCCAGAACCTCCTGCTTTCCTCCCTTTCCCACTTAGATATTCTTCCATTTCACACAACATCTCTGTCAACCTCTGCTTTCTCAGGTTGTTGCAGTGATACTCTTTCAAGGTTTCTGTGACTTCAACTTGTTGCTTTTCCTCATCGTTAGCATCTTGAACGTCTCTACCCACGTTGAGCATTTATCGAGATCTAGATTTCTAGCACTGTAGCTTGGAGCCAGTTCCTCAGAGTTCGCGGATCTTTTGTTTTTAAAATATGGAGCTGTAATTTCAGTGGTTTCAAGTTTGGGTCTGAGGTCTGAGATGTGAGGTTAGCACTAGTGAGTGAGAAGTTGGTTCTGAGATTTGAAACTGATCAACGTGCAGGCTCGGGTGCTTTACCTTGTGAATGAGATGGAGCTAGATTAATTTCAGTAGTTTCAAGTTCGGATCTGAGGTTTGTGATGTGAGGTTTTATGCCAGTTGGTCCTGAGATCTGGAACTGATTCATGTGCAGGTTTAGTGATAGAAATGGCGGCGGAGACGAAGCGCATCGTGGTTGTGGGAGGTGGCGTCGCGGGGACCACCGTCGCCAAGAGCTTCGACTCCGACTCGTACCAGCTCACGCTCATTGACCCGTATGGAAAACCTCACATTGATTTCACCAATCTGTCTGAAGAGAGAGTAAGATCCACTAATGATACTGTCTCTGTGGCTATGGTGAGAATAATTACTAATATTTGTTTTTTATTGTTTGTTTCAGGAAGGATTTTTTCGAGGTGCCGTATGCGAGGCTGAGATGCGTTGTGGAGCCCAAATTCGCGGAGCGCGCCATGATGAAGCACTCGGAGTGGTTGAAGAAGGGGACCTGGACAAAGACGTCGGCGAGCAGTGTGTCGGGGCAGGAGCTGGTGACGGCTTCCGGGGAGCGTGTGGCCTTTGATTACCTTGTCATCGGCACCGGGACCACTTTCTCCGGACCCACCACCAAAGAAGAAATGCTCAAGAGTTACCAAGCCGGTAAGTCGACCATGATATAGAAAGTCACCCAAAGTTTGAGAAAAGATTCCCTGTTGGTTTGATTCGTTTTCGTCTTCATCATCATCAGCGTTGTTTGTATGATATACTACTCTTTGTTCACTCCAAATAGTTCTTACAATTTGGTGACCAGTCAGATTATATGATTATTCTTACATTTTTAGAGTTGGTTTTCTAAGCGGGGGTATATCATTCAAGTTCCAGGTTCCGTTACAAATATTTGCAGCTTCAGGAAGGAACTTGGGAGCGAATTTGTATAGAGGACTTGTCTCCAACACTCTACACTAGAGAGTTTGCATTGTAGAGGACAGAAAGTGCAGACGATGGAAGAGTTGAAACTGAGCTCTGACCGGCTTTATTGTGTTCTCTTGTTGTAGAGAATGCGAAACTCCAAGCTGCTGAAACTGTGCTCATTATTGGAGGAGGCCCGGTGGGTGTGGAGCTAGCTGGCGAAATTGCAACAGATTTCCCAAACAAAAAGGTACTGTAACACCCTCAATTCGCACCAATTGCATCTTGCCATGATCCGTTCCATATGCTCACGTGATACATCTCGACGTTGCATCTGCAGGTAACACTGGTTCATGGAGGAGAGCGCCTCATGGAGTTCCTTGGTCCCAAAGCCTCCACCAAAGCCCTCAAGTGGTTGCAGTCGAAGAAAGTTACTGTCATTCTTAACGACAGGTATTTCATTCTACCCACGTCACTCTATTTCTTATTCTGGCGTCTTGGCATACTGTTAAGATGCAAAGTGTTAGTTAAACAATATTTTGTAGATGCAATGGGGTATGTTATGTACAGAAAGAGGTTACAGAGATAGCACAATTGGCACCAAACAAGCATCTTGTACACACTCAAGCAACCTAGAATTCTTCACATGCTTCCGCTGAATGAACGCAAAAACGCCATGGTAGGTGGAGGACACTATTCCCGTAAGTTAAAGTCGTGCAACATACTGACCTGACAAACAAAAATAATATCCACAGAAGTTAGAATTATTCTGATCAAGCTGAAAAGTAAGGACCTTAAATCCCTTTGTTAATTCGAATGATGACTTCTTCTGATTTTCTTATGAAGTAAATCCTTCAAAAACCCTGTAGTTGTTAGTCCAGGACCCCATTGTTCATTCACCAATCACTTGCCACCATTTTGGTAAAGCATATATCCATTATCAAGACTTACAAGGTAACTAGAGAAGGAACTAAGGAGTTCGACGAAGAAAGTACTGCTACAGGTGGGAAATAGTATCCTCCACCTCAAGGACATGTAAGAATCACGTGAGCCGGTGCACATTGAATTCTGATCCGAGACTGCATTTGTTGTATTCCAGGATTGATACTGAAGGTGTAGCTGGGCCGAACTACGTGACGAAGAAAGGCGTGGCCATCCGAGCCGACACGCATTTCGTGTGCATTGGGAAGCGCGTGGGCTCCTCGTGGTTGAAGGGCTCCGACCTCGAGAACGTCGTAGACGACGAAGGCCGCTTGATGGTGGACCGCAACATGCGCGTCCAGGGATACTCCAACATTTTCGCTCTCGGCGACATTTCCAACACCAAGGTACTACTCATTTCCTAATGCTCCACCAAACAAAATCATATAATCAACGCTTTAAACGTCAGTCGGGAACCTTATATACAGGGATGTATCTTACTCTGGAATATAAAAAATGTTTAGCAAACACCTTACACCTTTTGGATTGAGGATTCTTCAACTAACATCTTTCTTTTGGTGTAGTGGCACCTTATGATGTTTAAGGGTTATTATTGAATAGACCTACACATGTATTGATGCTAACCTGTGATGGGCATGTGGTTACTAAGTTGATTTGTTAGGCACCACCAACAGTATGAGCAGGGTGACCATGTGAAGGGTGTGGTAGTGTCAACAAATCAACTTAGTAACAGCACCTGAGAAGCGTACTGATGAAACCATGGTTGCAGGAAATCAAGCAAGGGTACCTTGCAACTAAGCAAGCAGCAGTGGTGGTTGACAATGTGAAGAAGCACATCAAGGATTCGAAGGGCACCAAGCTTGTGGAGTACAAGCCGGCAACTACACCATTTGCGATTGTCTCGCTTGGAAGGAACCTTGGGCTCATGCAGACGCCTCTGGGGACGTTGGTGGGGCGCTTGCCGGGCATGTTGAAGAGCAAGGACTTGTTTGTCGGTAGCTCGCGGAAGGCGCTCGGATTGAGTGGTTAATTTAAGGACGATCGGCAGCTATGGCTGGTCACGAAAATGGCTGAATTGTATACGGCCAGAGTTCACCAAATTGGAAAAGGCAAAGGATTGTGGGGTTGATAAGACAGGCCCTATGGCGAGGCACCTGTTGCTACTCTGAAAATAGCTATTGCGGTCCAGATTGGGCTGGCACATCCTTAAAAGGTTAAACGTCCGGAACTTAACGTCAAATACTAATCGTTGGGAACTTACTTGTCCAGGGCTTGGCAAAATTCACTGAAAGGATGACCTCTGCGGCCCTAGTGGACATTTTAGGGTGTGTAGGATTGATATACAACTAGCATTACCAAGTAATCAGATTGAGTAGTGTAGGAGCTGGCCCATTTTATTTTGCTGTTTTTGAAGGTTGTTTAGGGCTATGAGGAAGTTTTTTTTTACGGAAACTATGGAGAGAGAGAGTTGATGTGCTTATCAGGCTTCTGTATCCTGAATATACAGCTGAATCTGATTTAGGGCTGTTGATAGTGTATCAGTCAGCACTAAGTTGCTATTTTGTTATGGCATTCAAGTTTTTGGTTGCAATATAGATTTGCTTGAGCGGGCAATTCAGGCCTTCCTATCTCAAACTGGGAGTCAAATTTTTTACCCAGGGTAGTTGCGATTTTTCCACTTTTGGACTTTCTAAACAAGTTCCTGATGAAAGTGAGGTAATATTTCTTCGTAATCAAATGCGACAAACTACTTGCCACTTCAACTTCAAGTCCCAGTTTGGTTCATTTATCATGTTATTGCAGAATTCGAACAAGTTGTTAACCCCTAAAAATCATGTGTATTTCTCACACCAAATACTTCAAAGCTGCACATTTCAGTATCATAGATGAAATCAGTCTTACTCAAAAAATACAACTAACAAATTCATATGAATGTTAACTTTGATTGAAATATAAACATGATCAGCAAACATTGACTTTGGGGTTTGGGGATTAATTATATAATTTATTTAGACGTAATCTGGTTATCAAAGACGTGCTCAACAACAGTTGTCCTATTGCTTGTGCACTCCTCCCTCCCATAAGTTACAGCTAAATCTAGTGCCGGTGAATGCAAGTAGTAAGAACTTAGTAGAGGTTAAGGATAGCTGAGGTTTTAGTGGAGGTTTGGTAAGTTCAATGGGATTACACGTGCGACTACCCGCACCACGGCTTTTTTTTTGGCGACAAAGGTACAGAATTGCTTATGTGTCCAATTTGGATTTGTTCAAACTATGGAGGGATGCTCTCGTAGCGGTGTGTCAGAAGTTGTGTCGCCAAATAAAAAAGGCCTGACCCGCACATTTTAGCAGAGCGTTTGGCAGAGGTGAGCAGCAACTTGCACATTTTAGCAAAGCGTTCGGCGGAGGAGAGCAACGGGGGAGAGGTGAGCGCCCCCACGAGGGTTGAGTGGAGTGTGGCGGCATGGAGTGCAACGGGGAGACTCAGTTCATCCATTGAGATCTGGAATTCAGTACAACGGGGAAAATGAATTCACTCATTGAGATGTAGAATTCAGCACACCGGCATTGAGAAATCAACACAATGCAGTGGAGTGTTGCGGCATTGAGGCTTTCCCTTGTCCCTCCTCCAACCACAATAAGTAAGGGTGCATCAAAGTCTTCCCTTTCGATTGAAGCTCTTATCATTCAATAACATTTCTTCCAAATTTTAGCTCAAGCATTGCTTCTGTCTTATTTCAGCAGAACTTGGATCAATGCTTTTGCTTGCTTATTTTGATGTTGCTTTGTTGCACTCTTTAGGTAGACTTGGTGGCAGTTGTTCATATTGCTGATAGAGAGTAAGTTCAACAATTCACAATCCTAGACTTGGAGTTGATATCAGATCTTAAAGGGTTATCCCTTTAGCGCCCATGAAGTCCGAAATGGGACTCCGGAGGTGCTCAAACTCAATTTGCATGAAATCCATGAGGAACTAGGCTTTGAGTTCAGATTTGCGCACTTATTACACGAACACTCTCCAACAATCAGATCATGATTTGGATTTATAGAACTCTTGGAAAAGCTAGGAATACAACACAAAATACACAAAATACACCAAATACACTAAAATACAGTGAATACTATGCCACATACTATGTTGTATTTCACATACATGCACATTGATTTTGGTCTTAAATTTTGATTGAACTTGGTCTTTAAGGCATTCTTCATTGTTTTGTGATTGTTGATCTCTCTCCTCACATACGAAACTTCCGTTTTGATTCGTATAAGGTTGGAACATTTTTGTATTCAACCAAGTAGAACAAAGAAAAAAAAATCATCAATAATTGGGTATAGATATTTTCTTCACATATAATATGTCAATGCAAAGCTATCAACCTAGTGCAAATGAGAACTACTCTAATTCAAAGTAAAAAAATTCTTGCAAGACTATTGATAGTTAAAGTAGTACACCCGCCAAATTCCACAATTTTCGCTACCAATATACGGTAACTTTAAACACTATAATCTATTCCATCAATGGTTGGGTGTTGTGCAAAATTTCCTCAAAGTTGAGATCACGGGTTAAGTTTAATTTTGGAAGGTTAGATATTAATATTAGTCATTGTATTTCCATCAATTCCGGTTTAAGGAAAAAAATCAGTAGAAATCTTGGTTTTTCCAGAAACATCCATGGGAGCTAAAGGGTTAACTTCTTGAAGCCAGAGTGTGGAGGAGTTAGAATAGAATACCGGAGCTGGGCATAGGTCTGTTACAAGATACATCATTGTGTTTTTATTGGCAGCAGCTATGAAAAACAAGAGAAAAGCATAATGAATATAAATGCATGTGATTGGCCTTGCAAGGAAAACGAGTCCAAACAGGTGATCAACTTCAGGAGCATGTTATTACAAAAGCAAAGCATCATGAGTAACAATAATTCTATAAATTGAAATCCCTTCAACCACTTTACTTTCAAAATAATGCAGTCTCCACATCATTAAGGCACATGTCAATGTAGACCAATTGAACCAAATAGAGATTCAACATCTTCTAAATGCAACACTCTTGAATCCAACACTTTAGTAAAATGCAAAAATTCTCCTAAACCCTAAACACTCTCTAAACTGACTGGAAAAAATAGAGACTACTCTTGAACTCTCAAATTGATAGCGTGATAGTTCCTCATTGCAACTATTCACACAAACAAGCACCGACATACAAAGAAATCTCCAAGCCAGCTTACAATTCCAGTTAAATATAAAACAAAAAACATGCACTTCACTCAACCAAACTTCACCTTGGAGAACAATGAACGGCAAAGGCTTCTCCTCGTTTGAACCAACAACAGTGCCACAGAAGAGTGCGACAAGGATCATAATAAAACTCTAGCTGCGCGCTTGAGCTCCGCCATGGCTAATCCAGGTTGTACTTGCCACGTAGATGCGGCAATTGTCCTCGGTTCCTTGTGCA
Source organism: Bryoerythrophyllum caledonicum (assembly GCA_963971425.1). Classification (NCBI taxonomy): domain Eukaryota; kingdom Viridiplantae; phylum Streptophyta; class Bryopsida; order Pottiales; family Pottiaceae; genus Bryoerythrophyllum; species Bryoerythrophyllum caledonicum. Next base: position 2,914,797 of record OZ020526.1, on the reverse strand, counting down.
CAAAAATCACATCTACTCCTATCGATCTCCTAACTCCACCTCCAATGTGATTGAAGCGCTGAGATCCTCACGACTCCACCTCCTTCGTGAGTGAAGCGCTAGGTACCGCAGCGATATAACTTAGTGGAGGTATAACTTAGCAGAGATTTTTACTTGAATTGGGGTTGCAAGTTAGTTGAGGTTATAAGTTAGCGGAATTATAACTTATGAGAGGTATAACTTATGGGAGGGATGAGTGTATTTGTTTATTGGGAATCAATATGAATGAAGGATTTGATTCTTTCTTTGCACTGCCCTACACTGGCCAGGGCTAATATGATCACACTCACAAGGCACTTTGTTTAATTCTATGCATTCCTCGGAGGTGGAAGCTTCTGAACCCTGGCCGACTTTTTGGCGAACATGAAGAAGACAAGTCAGCGAAGAGGAAGAACCTGATCACTTAAGTTCAGTGGACCAGAAGTCATGAGGGGAATGTTGTCCCACATTCCACTTTGCTATCAGATATGATTTTTTCAATATCCTGTTTGATAGAGAAGTTGTTGAACATCGTACACCTCAAAGTATGAGCCCAGCTACACGAAGTCACCGCATTAGCTTCCACAGTTGAAAGTGGTGGCATATTACGGGGTCTCTCTATTCTCCCCTGACGAGCGTTGCATTTCCTTTCTTCGAGGGCAGGGGCAGCGCGCCCCTCCCCAAGCCTCCACCCTCCCGATCCTCCCCCCGCCCGACCCTGGCCGGGTCCCCGCGGGCCTGCCCCCGCCTGCTCGCCCGTGCTCAACCGGCCCATCCGCCCGAGCCCGTCATCCACCGGGCCCCGGTCTCATCCGTCGTGAGAAGCCCCGCGCCGGTCGTCTCCCTCCCCCGCCCGCGCCCCCGTCGTGGAACATCAATGTCGCCGTCACTGTAGACAGCTGGAGCGTCCTGGGCTTCATGGCGCCGACGCTGTTGATGGCGCCTTGGCGATGGTTGAGGGCGCGCTGCGGAACATCGGACGTCTACGCTGGCCTGCTAGAGGGAGTTCGTTGCGTTGTAGGGGATAAGCGGGGTGATATTGGTGATGGACGCCGCCAGAATTTTCGGATAATCTGCTGTGAGTGCGGCTGGCTGAACTTTAGGATCTCACAGCTCTGAGGTCATGAATCGCGATGGAGGCTGACGGTCCTAACCATGTTAGAGTGACAGATTTTCAGAGGGAGGTTCAGGTCGGAGAAATGGAGGACATCCACCGATGGAACTTTGATGGCGACCCAGGCTAGGCGGTGAGGATGCATTCGACCGCCAGTGGTGCCGAATCTGGACAGGTCGGAGGAGAAGCGAGGATGGGCGCCTATGCTGGTCTGATTCCCGATCTGGCTGGTGAAGGGGACGCCATGGACCTAGCAGCGGAAGAGGACGGCTTGCACTGGAACTTCGGAGGTTGCAGCCCGTCAGCTTCCGGTGACTCTGTAGTACAGGTAATGGAGGATGTCAAGGACCTCGGCAGTGATGGTCCTGCATGCGGAGTTGGAGGTGCAGTTGAACAGACCGTCAAGGTGGAGAAGGACGTCGGTGTTGTAGGAGAGAAGTCAGTGAAGCCAGGACAGAAAGAAAAGAAACCGAGGCCGTCTTGGAGGTACCCGCTGGAGAAGGTGAGGGCATCAGTGCTGATTCCTCCTCTTGGTCCGTTCACCAGGACAGACTTGCAATGGAAAACTAAATCGAATCAGAGAGGTGGAAGACGAAGGGAGACTCAAATGCCCACAATTCCATGGAATCTGTTGGACGATTTCTTGGAAGGGGAGATGTCTGTGAGGCAGTACCCTTGCACCTTTGTAGAAGAGTCCAGGCAGTGCATAAAAAAGGGCGAGAGGAAGCAGGTGCGAGCCGAATCGGTTGTGCAGGAGATTAGGTAACACACCCAAATCCTCTGCTTTCTTGTGTGTTCAGAGTTTAGGGTGGTCTAGACATTCTCCTTTGCTGTCCTAACCTGTCCTACCTCTGTCCTATGCTGTCCTAACGTGTCATATCTAGGTCTGCGCCTGGCCTAATGCCAGAATCGAACCTTACAGTCGTTGTGTCCTACAATGCAGTTACTGGTGCGAGTATGGACCTGAGGATTACACCAAGCACTACAAGGTGGAGGTTCAGAAAATATTCTCTCACGTCCTAACAGAGAAAAAGAACTCTACGAATCAAAGAAAGGCTCTCCAGCGTGCGCAGAAGATAGTGGACAAAGCGGCCAAAGAAGCAGCAGCCAAGCCTCGTCCTAAAAAGAAGAGCAAGAAGGAGGTGCAGGTGGACCTGAATGTAGAACCTGTTGATGAGGACGCCGAAGAACAGGCCAGGGTGAAGGAGGCACAACAGAGGCTTTTGGAGGCTCAGGCTCTTCTTGATTCCGCTGTGAAACCGAAGAGAAAGACTAGAGTGGGCAAAGTTCATGCTGGAATGTCCATGAAGAGAGGCTGTCAGTGTAATTTCGTTGCAAAGCAATTGCTGGTTGATGAATCCCTTTGCACTATTCAGTTCCATTGTATGACACATACTAACAAGGACGGCAAGCCCTATCATGGCTTAGAATTTGGAGGACAGCGTGCAGGACTCTCTGGCCATCTATCTGCAGCGACAAAGCAGTGGATAACTGACTCTCTTAGGTCAGGCAAGTCGCCAGCCCAGGTCATGGCCGACCACAAAGCAGAAGTGCTCCGGTGTGCACAACTTAGCTTGCCTGCTACTCGAGATACTTTTGTCATGCCTGCAGATGTCTTCAACATTGCGAACAAGGTGGCCAAGGAGCTCTGGGAGAAGCATCCTAGGGATGCGATGAGCGTCCGCATGTGGACAGATGAGAATCCTGAGAGCTTCTACCATTACAGAGAGTACGGTAACCTTGACCTAAATGATCCACCACTTGATGAAGATGATCCATTCTGTCTGGCCATCCAAATAGAATGGCAACTCGAAATGATGGTCAGGCATGGCCACCGTAGAGCATTATCCATGGATGCAACATTCTCCACTAACGCCCCCAAGGTGAGATGGATACTACTCCGCTGTCCTGGATAGAAGGTTTTTTTTTTTTTTCCATTTAAGAATTCATGTTTTAGACAGCCTGTCCTAAGAGTCTTTGCTCACTGGTTTCGTTTGTCATGGTGTTCTGCAGTACCCTCTATACAGTGTTATGGTTTTCGATGAGTGGGAGCAGGGCATTCCCGTCGCATTCACGATCAAAGGGAAGTCTAGGAAGGTTGATATAGTCCCTTGGCTCAGAAAACTAAACGAGAGGTGCATAGCAGTTCAGCCGGACTGGAAACCCTCGGCTTTCTTGGTGGACAATGACCAGGCGGAGTTGAATGCCATTCGGTAAGGTGTCTGCCCTGTAATTTCCTGCATTGTACCTATCCTGTTGGCACTAGATTGCCTGTTTCATGTGTCCTAATATTGTTCTGTTTGTTCTGGACATTAGGCAGGTATGGCCAGAGACCGAACAGATTGAAGGCCAAGACAATGGAGATGTTAAAGTCCTCCTCTGTCTCTGGCATACGCGGAAGGCCTGGCTTGAAAATGCAACGCAAAAAATTAAGGCAAACTATCTGCGAGCTGAGGTCTTAGGAGCGTGTGCAGACCTGATGTACGGGAACGGGATTTTGCAGGGTGATCTTGCTGTGAAGGCCGCCCAGGACAGGTTTGAACACCTGAAATCCAAGTACCCTCAAGCTAAGGCATTTTTTTCTTACTTCGAGAAAACTTGGATTCCCAAGATTGAAATGTGGCTTAAGGGTTATAGAAATATTCCCCACGCCAACCAGGATACAAATGCAATAGTCGAAAGCTACCATGCTAATCTGAAGGCGATTCTTAGGACAAGCAGGCAGAAGTTTGATGGTCGACGTGTGGACTGGCTGGTTTATCACCTGATGAAGGATGTCCTAACACACTACTGGTATGCTGTTAAGTGTAAATTATACGGTTTTATTAAAAATGGGAAAGCTAAGGGAATTGTGGCCAGTGCTGTCATTAGGGCAGAGGAAATCCCTGATGAGCATGTCAGGATTTGTGAAGAGGAAGATTTGGCATATCTGGCTTCGCAGACCAATTTCCCTGTCATATGGGTGGTCACAAGCCCTAATTCCGACTGGGCCAATTGCAACTGCCCCCTTGGTATGAGGGGTAACATCTGCAAGCATGTCATGAAGGTCTTTAGGATGATTAATACAAAAGTTCAACCTGCAGATATAATTCGTTACGCAGGTTCACTGAGGGGTACAATTCAGATGGGGTATGCGCCAGCCGGGATCGTTCCTGTTGCTGCTGACAGGGAGGACCAGGGTACACTTGAAAGGGGGAGTTCTGCTGTTAAGGTCGAAGACCCATAGAAGACGCTTCAGGACATTAAGAATGTTCTCTGGGAGTTGGAGGGTCTAGCAATCTCCAACATCGACCTGAGGCCTCACTTCCTAGCTCTTCTGCATGAGGCTAAGGGCAAGATGTCTGGCCTAAAAGTAAAGAAGGAGAAGGGATTGCTGGATCCTTTGTCCCAACGTCGTTTCAAAGTAGGACCAGGTCCTAAGAACCTGCGTCGGTTTAAAGCATGCTCGGAGACAGGAAGGAAGAAATCCAGCACTATGACAACAAAATATAGGCCTCAGGACACCCCCCCGAATGGAAATGGTAGTAGATCCATGTAGGAATTTCTGTGTTCAGGACATGTGTGTCCTAAACAGTGTGTTTTATTTATAATAAAATTTTGGGCAGCCTTACACTATCCATTTTGCCCTTAAGGAATCCTTTACATGTTGTATTCTGATTTGCATTTGTTATATTGTTTTTGAGCGTTTATACTTTTTTAATATTCTTGGACAACCCTGTCCTATCAGGGTGAAATGCTTAGGACACGTTCTCTCGTACCGTTTTCCCTGTCTTTAATGTATTAATTTTCCCTCCTTTTCTTTTCACTTTCTCCCTTACATTATAATTTTCTATTATTTCATTTTCTAATTTCTCCACTGAAAGTCTTTCTTTGCAATTTTTTCTTTTCTCCCTTTTTTTTTTAATTTTGAAATAATTTTGTTTAAATGAAATTACTTCTTTATTTCAGTCTTATATTATTTCATTTTCAAATTTTATTATTTTTTTGCTTCTGTCCTTAATTCCTTCCTTTCGTTTTTCACCTTTTTAAAAAAAATTTACTTGTTTTTTAATTTTTGTTTTTTTTTTGTTTTTTTTGTTTTTTTAAAAAAAAATTCTGAATTGGGACCCATACTTCGTTTTTCTTTAAGGTCCGTCATTCTTCCTCCCACTCTGGTGGCTACACAGTTCTTTCAGTTCATACCGCACCAGTGGGCGGATGCAAGACTCAAAACGAACCCTTCATAATAGGGCCAATGACATTGGCAGAGGGGTTCAGGGACCACAGTATAGCAAAGTCTCTGTCCTAAATATACAGCTTCTACGTTTACAGCCGAATATTCTCTGTCCTAACCTGCCTGTCCTAATATGTACACCGCCTGTCCTAACACCTACCACCCCCTGTCCTAACACTGATCTGGTCTGGGGACTACTACTACGGGGGCGACATTGGTTGCAGGTGAGTCGATGTCGTCCACCTGTCCTGAAATGTTCTCTCAACCCGACCTACCTAAACCCTCGGAGTACTCCACCTGCGCAGGCACATTGGCACAGTCGCCACTGAACCTGGCCTGGTCGAATGTACATAGCACCTGGGAAGCACGAAAATCGTCCAAGTCCTTGAGGTCGTCCGTCATGTTCCATGCGCTCAGCTTGTCCCTGTACGCAGTCAAGCTCTCCCGCCGCATCGAAAAAGTCGTCTCCCGCTGCCGGCCACGTCCCGGTGCACTTCAACGAACCTAGGCAATACTCCAGATCAATGTTCTCCCGAAGCAGGAGAACAGTCCTGAATGCATGGCAGACAGCCTTACGGTCTACGTCATCACGGGGTACCCACATAGCACGCAAAACATTTACCTTCTCCAGCGCCACCATGTCCAGGCAGGCCCTGACGAAGGCGCTGCGTCTCCAGGCAGTGAACTTGGCAACCTGGTTGCCCGTATCGAACCCACTGTCCAGAACATTGCGGAAGTCCTCGAAGTCGTCCCCGGTGGTGTCCAGAGTAGGGAAATAAATTTTTCCCATCCAGATCAGCTCTTCCATAGCAAAGAGTATTTGATCGGGTCGCTCTGTGAGAGTCTTCGACGTCAAACCTCCGATAGGACATAGCATGGGCATCCTAGCTCCCACCTCGCTCCAGCTGAACAGTTTCAACGCCCTCGCCATGTGTGGAGGCGGGTTGCTGACCCCGATCTTCCTCCCTTCCTCCTCCAGCCAGTGAAGCAGATCCTGAAACTTCTCCTCGGTGTGGTCGAAAGGCCTGTAGAGAATATCAGGTTTCGGGACCAAGATGAAATCTGCAAAGATCGGAGACCAGCCCCATTCCTCTCCCTCTGCCTCGATCTTGAGGCCCAACTCAAACCGACCGAGCTCTTCCGCCACGTACTTCGCCCTGGACGCCTCCACCTGCCGAATGATCTCCGGATGAAGATGGCTTTACACTTGCCCACAGCGTGCATAGTCGCTCCCGGAAGCTAATCCTGCACATCCCACAGCCCAGCCCACAACCCAGCCCCAGCGCACCCCTTTAGCCGTCTCGCACCAAAGGGGAAAGAAGAACACTGGACAAAACTTGAAAAGAACATAAGAGGCCGCTGATGAGCTTACCATGAGTTCAGGGCTGAATTGCAGGGCGCCCCAAGCGTTGCCCACTTTGCGGCCCAAGTGACCGAGCTCCTGCAGGGACCGCAACGTCTCCATCGGCTTGTGCAGGTCTAGCAACATGTCGAGGGGGATGATGTCTCCCGTGCACTGCACCAGACAGTAAAGTCCGGGGGGGGAACCAGGCCTCTTAGGCGCGGCCGCTTTGTCCACGGTAGGGAAGAGTTGAGCCGTGTTCTCCTGGGCCAAAAGGTGGCATTCCGCCCTCGCCCTAGCGACAGGGTCCTTCGGATGTGAAGTAGGGCTCGTCCTCCTCGCCGTGTCTACCCGGAAGCCAGCCCCGGAAAATTGCTCCGCCTCTAGTGCCGGCTGGTGTCCCGAACGTTTCTTTGCCCGCCCCAGCGGAACCGCCGTGTCCCGACCAGCCGCCTCAGTCCGCTCCCCGTCTATGTCTCGGCCGCCCCCCTCTGTCCGCTACCCGTCTGGTCCCCTTGTTGGCGGCTCCGGCGTTGAAATTCTGCCGCCGGCCGGACTCCCTTCTCCTCTCGCTCGCTTCCAGGGCCGCTTCTCCTTCGCTGCAGGAGAGGCAGCCTGCGTGGCCCGCGTTCTCCCTCCCACTCCGCCTCCAGAAGGACTAGGAACCCAATCGGGGCTACTGTGCCTCCATGACTGACCCCGGTGACCTTTCCCCTTCACGGAGGAGCCCTCCCCTTTCCTCGTCTTACCCTTACCTTTCTGTCCCCTTGAAACTCCCGCCTCCTTGGCCACCCGAACAGGGTGAATCCCTTTAAGGACGTCGGCTATGCTAGGCCCCTCCCCGAACTTCTCCCCCGCCAAAGTCGCCGTGGCCGTTGCAGCAGGGGGAGTCGCATACGCCGCGCCTTGCTCTCCGCTTGGACTTGAAAGGTGGACTATGTCCGGCATGTTTCCCCCCCAATGTCCTCCATGAAGTCCTCATCCCCAGTGTCCTCATCTTCTCCGGTCTCCGAATCCAGAATCACTCTACCTCGTCTATCTGGTGCCGGGGTCTTGGGCCGCATATGCTTCCCCACCACCTGCCATGGCACGGCCAAATTGTACTTGCTGAACACCGCCCTGGACTCCTTATTCCCAGACACCCCTCGCGCAGAATAAATCTTCAACGGTCCGCTCTTCTTCGCGTCATACAAGGGACACTGGTCCGTCTGCCTGTGCCACCCCAAGTTCGCCTTGTCGACCATGTCGGCGTTGCAAAACCTACAGACAAATGGGATTTTCGACCTCGCCTTACCTGAAGTGGACGAAGAAGCGTAAGACCGGCGGCACAGGAGATTAATTTCGACGAGTAGCCAATCATACTCCGACATTGTGAATGCGTTGCGGTTGGGGTCGTAGGAAGTCCATGTGCTCTGGCACACTATGACACCTTCCTTCCCAAACTTCCCCTGAACCTGCAACTGCGAGCCGCTTGGGGGGGCACCAGATGTTAGACATGCGATGGATAAGGAAGAAAAAAAATGAAGAAAAACAGATATGCAGAATGAGGGACTATGAACTTACCCCTTCGACCATGCTAGCTGATTGGGTGGCGATGCAGTGCTGCCATTCCGGGGCGAGGGTCTTGACGTCCATCACAGTAGCCCTGGCCTTCAGCACCTGGACGGCGTCCTCGTCACTCAGCCCCGACAGGTCCGACGCAGTCTTGGAGGCGATCTGCGAAATAGGGAGAGACATTAGCAGGCTCTCAGAGCTGAAGAGGGGGAGCCGCAGTAAGCCTCGTCTGTGCTCAATCGACGAGGGAACTGGCCAGACGAGTAAGGGAAAAAAAATAAAGGATAAAAAAAAAAAACCCCAAGTGAAGAACTGTCGATGGTCGACACTCTCGGAGAGAAAGGGAGGAGGACGGAGAACAGGTAGAAACAAAGGGAAGAAGAAGCAGCGATAGAGTGAAAACAAAACAAACAAAAAAAAAGCGAAAAAAAAAAACAAAACAGAAGAGCACATGCAGAATGACGACGTAGTATGAAGACCTCCGACTGTTGAAGACAGAAAACAAGTACTGAGGAGGGAAAAAGGAAACAAGACTGGGGAAAAAAAAAAAAAAAACTTGAAAACAATAAGAAGGACTGAAGGAGATGAAACTGCGATCGGAGGAAAACCTCCAACCGAGGTTGATGTGCGGCCCTCGAAGGATTTAGCAGAGAAACCCCAGAAGAAATAAAACAAAAAAAAAGATAAACCCGAGAAGAATGACGGGAGGATTCGACACTGGAATAACGACGAGGTGGACGACTTCGAGATACTCCGAAGGAGGAAGACTGACATGAAGAAAACCTAAACCTAGACAATGTACTCGAGGAGGGGAGGAAGGACAGCCGCTACGACGACGTCGACATAGGTTGGACAACGAAGGAAGGAGAGTGACAGCATCTACTTACCAGCGTTGCGAGTAGAGTCATCTCTTCAGAGATTGCCGCTGCCGAGTGAATTCGTGAAGGAGACCTCATGTATGACGCCGAAGCCGCCTTCGACCTCGTCGCCCAGCTCCGCCGCCGCTTAGCTCCCTCCTATGTTCTCCCAACACTGTTGCCGTGGTGGACGACGAACTTCGCCCCGGCTGAAGTTCCAATGCACCGATTTCGGACCTCCAATGCAGCTCCGAAGCACCCTAAACTCTGCCTAGCGGCGGCGCTCCAAGATCGGCCCTAAGCTCTCCCA
>OZ020526.1:2734520-2905189 GCA_963971425.1 Bryoerythrophyllum caledonicum | reverse complement strand
ATACACCGAGGTCGTGTTGAAACGAAAGGTGGATTGGAGCATGTTTTCGACTACAAAACAATATCCACTTAGGATTGGGCAAAAACTGAAGCATATTCCTGATTTATTCAATCCTGAATCGACCTTGACCAAGGCTATTTTGGAGGAGTTGAAGAAAAAGCCTCGTCAGATGACCGTGGTGGATACCATGCCGAATATACAACCATCGGTGGAGGAGGTTGCCGTTGTGATGGAGTCTGACAAACATTTGGATATTGTGGTCGACAATATATTGTCAACCACAATTCCCAAAGAGAGTTTGGAGACAACGACGGTAGAAGATCCCGTACAATCAGATATTCCGAATATTGTGATTGTAGGAGGTGAAGACCATGGTAACGCAGAACGATAAGGGAGAATATGGATGGAGAAGAAACCGTTGTTCCAAACGTTCAAACTTTGGAAGGCATGGCACCAAAGACAATGGATGCCGGGCCGAGCACTTCAACGCGGGAAGCATTGGAACCAAATTCCAAGGACCCGATCATTGACAAGGATACTTTGATTTCCAATATTGAAGAAATGCTTCGAACAATGCCAAACAAGGATAAGTTGAAAGGCTTGCTCGACTTGAGTATTAAGTGGGCTGAAGCGTGCGCTCAAGTGATTAAATTTGGTCATCTAATCGATCTGCCAATTGATTCAAACGAATGGGACCAAATACATGGAATAGTGAGAGTGGCACGTAATTTGTGGAACGAGGCCGAAATTCTTGCAGCAATGGCTCCTCATCTTCTAGATATGGCTCATATGTTTTCAACTATCACTCCGAGTGTGCTACGAGCCGCTGATGGCTTCGACACGTTGGCTTCCTCTATAACGCCAATGTTAAAAGACAGGATCGCGCTAACTGAGAAAGTGATGGCTATGGAAGAGGAGGTCTATAAAAATGAAATATTCACTAGACAGCTTAAATGGGAATTAGAAGATAACAAATGTATGCTGGAGTCCAGTAGGAGACTCGTTACAAGGATGTCAGAGAAGATGAATGCGCTGGTTCGTGAGGTGGATGTGGTAGTCATTGAGGACAACGCCGGAACTTCTGACGACCTTTCTCTTTCCAAGTTTGGAGAGAACGATGTAGAGGATGCTACACCGGTCAAATCTAACAGACTGGCTGAGCTATCTTCTGTTCAATTCGCAATACCAGCTGGGAGTAGCCAAGTACGGCCAGCATTGCCTGGAAAAGGGAAGGCGATAGTGGAAGGTGAAGGGGAGATGGAATCGATGTCACAGAAGTTGGAGGTGGCAAATAAGGAGAGGGATGAGGCACGAGCGGAACTAGAGACACTGCGGAGGACATTGAGATCGGTGGACGACACACCATGGAACGAGAACACAATGCCTTGGTTGGGTTGGATTCATCGCCTTCAGGACATGGAGACCATGGTCTCGAAAGCACAACATGATCTCAAAAAATTTGCCGCCGAATCACAAGAATCATGTGAGCTCGTGGATACCTCATTGGAGAGATTGAAGAAATTCCTTGGTCAACGTGGACATGAGTCCACGAAGGTTACTATTTGGGGTGATGTACCGGAGATGATGGATCGCACAAACTATCATCGGAAGGGAAAGAGCCATGGTATTGACTGGGCTTTAGAAGTGGAGGAAGGATGGATGCCTTACAATACCTTCTCATCACATTTTCTAGAATTGGAGCAAAGAGTAATCCATACTTGCGACCATGTCCCAGCATTCCTCAATGACAAATGCAGCTTGTACCAAGATCATTTCGGTCCGGAGGAAGCGTATACGTAGGGCCATTGTGGCTATAATTTTCATATTACTTACATTTCCGCAGGTTCTATGATACAATCGGCGTATCCTATGTATCGCTCTCCAATTAGCACAAGATTCTACGAAGTGATGGAGATAAGAGATGTTATGCCACCGGGGCACGAGTTCAACCGATGGAATCTCCCCTTGGATCAACTTCCGAAGAAATCCTTGAACTATCGTGAGTGGGAAAAACCACTTATGTGGAATAGTGAGCTTTCTTGTCACCAACTATACGAGGAGTATGGGATGGAAATTGATCCATTATTTTGGATGACACAAGACTGTGAGGTGGAGATACGAGCGCGAGAGATTGAAGATGGCGCGCAACAAGAGTTGTTTTGCCGGAACTTTGGGGGGCATTGGAGCACTGAGCACAAACGTTTCTTCCAATTTCCTCCGAGGAGAGCTGAGAAGGGAGAAAATGGTGTATGGCATGAGGTAAACGATGGCATTGAATTGAGAGATGAGTACAAGAAGTACAATTGTACTTTGGTGGGAAGAGCCCTGGTCCTTGCAAAGTTGGAAGAGGCCGCAAAGCTACGGAGTTCAACAGAAGATGATTCTTTTAAAGACGTAGACTGTTCTAATTGGGATGCGGTGCAAGCATTTGATCGGAGGATTGGGGACATTATTGGCTATTGGCGGAACGTGCTACTGAAACCGGAAGGGAAATTGTTGGTGTTATTTCCAGAAAATGACGCTTTTGTGAACAAGGTGGTGGAGCGAATATAAAAGGCCATGGAAATCTTTGCGGCGAAGAAGGTGGATCCTGGCGGGAAGCGGAAGAGGGATGATGGCAATGACAGCGACGATAGTTGGTGGTCGGAGATGCATAGGGAAATTGCAGCCGTGGATCGAGAGTACGAAGAGGGGGGGAGGATTGCTAGGCCAAGCCAGAGACCGCGGACTCGTAGTAGCACTCGAACGGATCATACCGACGAGCCTTCTTCTTCAAGGCAATAGAATGTGGTAGATGAATGAAAAACTTAGCGTAGTTGTTGTTTAAGGAATGGTGTGGCAAGAAGCCGGAAGCATGCCATGGTGGAGCATACTTTTTGAAATAAAGGTTTACAATTTGTAATATATTTCATCAACTTCTGAATTCTTTAATTGTATGTGGGTGTTAAAAATATTGTGGTGCATTAGGTGGATGCGAAGCAGTGAAATGAATAGAAGTTTGCAAACTCGAATTACATTCTGCATACAACAAGAATGTCATGTTTAAGTCATTTCATATGGGATGACTAAATCCATACACAAAACACAAGACAATAGAATAGCAAAAGAGATGGATGTAAAACTTGTGCATATATGAAAAAACTTTATTGATATTCGGAATAAATCCAAGAATCAATTGAGACAATAGAAGCTTTTAATGCATACGCAGAACGACTATAAAGTACCCTAAACTCAAACTACAATATTAACATACAAAATAAGTGCGGTGAATGCATACTACATAAATGGGCCAAATTTTCCTACTCATTCACGTCGGTAGGAAGTTCGTAATCGCTGTCATCTTTGATTTCAGCTCTATTAAATCCCGAAGGATCGTCTTCATTATCGGTGGCGGGTTGTTGTTTGATTCTCCGTTTGATCGACAATGTTTTAATGGTTTTGAATCTCTTACAAGTTCCAATGACATCAATGGGATTACTAGGTCGCGTGCGAAGAAATGGATGCATGGAAGCTTTACGTTTCCTCGTGTCATTTGTAGGCCGCCTAGGTTGTAACCCTAAACCTCCCTGAACCTCGGGGTGATGTATGAAGAGCTTAGACAGAGGTACATCGCCATCACTAGGTAGGCCATCGGATTGGTGTTGCGGCGTTCGGAGTCGTACATGTTTTGAAAGGGACACCAAACCGTGGGAGGATTTCAAATTGGTTGTAGTGACCGTTGCAAGAGGGGTTGCAAATAGAGACCGCGACACGCGACCTTGCAAGGATGGTTGATCCTTAGAGGTGGATGTCTTCTTCTCCGTAACGTGAATGGGACTCCGTGTATCGCCGTAAGTACTGCCCTCCAAAATTTTCTCCCCGAGAACAACCGTGTCGTCTAGGAATGACTCTTTCGTTGTTTGCTCGCGGTTGTCCGCAAGTGCGAGACCGTGGACGCCTTCGTCAACACTCTTCACTGAGGACCCTTGCGTTTTTTGCCCGTGTAGTGCCGTTGCACGTGAGGATGATAAATCTTCTCCCCTCTTGTCCTTCATGTCTTCCGGAAGCGGAGTCGGTCTACGACAAAGGATATTATTGCTATACCTATCCTCTACCTCAAGAAATTGTTGTCTAAGGAACTACCATCATGTTTAAGGTAGTGGATTTAGACTTTGTGTAGTTCAAAATTTTGACGCCAGGTAAAGTCAAAGTCTGTGGATCCACTAAACGTAGTAAAGACCCTAAACCATTTGCTTTACTTCACACACTACAATCTTTCAATCTGTGCCGTCAAAGTTTTTGAAATTTTGTAAACATATTTTTTAATAAGTCTTAATTGAGATACAACGGTTAGAACTAGAAATCAAACTTTTGGTTTCCTTCTATGGTCATTGCACTAGAATCCAACAACTTTGAAGTGTTTCCGATTCAAAACTGTCACGATATTTTTGGAGATATAGGAGACATGTTGTATGAGTAGGGAGTCGGGCATGAGGAGGCGTTTCAAATGGGGGTAATTTCTATAAATGCTAAATTATATTCAAGAAACATAAAATGGTTGAGGTTATGTATGATTTAGTGCCATGGGCACTATGATCTATCCCAAAAGTTCGAACCCAAACTTGTAAAATTTGATATACATCTTCTCTACATAAAACCTAGAGATCATCATATTTTACACATTTTTCTTTTTCAACAACATGTAGTGAACACTGAAAACCTTCCTAAACCTGGGTTTGGATTATCATTTGAAATCTTATTCAGTTTACTAAAAAATAAAACATGGAATGGCAATTTTTAAACTCCAGTATTTGCGCACTTGATTTGAATATGCTACAGTTCTTTTCTACCTCTAAAAATTGGTGTGTAAGGAAATCTCATCGTAAGATTGGATTAGGATATTTAGAGGTAATTTTAACAAAAATTCTGAAATACAAGAATTTTGAAAAATAACACATTGATAAGTTAAAAAATCGGAACTATGCCACAACCTAAACCATATAAAAATCAAAAAATGTCGCTCTTTGCACGGCTATATGAAATAAGGTTTTTTTACTTCTTGTGCCCAAATTTTAAAGGCATGCAATATATATTAATCTAAGACTATTGCTATAGTCACTTCAAAATGTGCATGCTATCTAGTATAGTCTAATAATGCCGAAAGGAATAAAGTAAAACCTATGTATTACTAATACGTTGACCGATAATGCTCATGAGGCGTGGGCCAGTTGTATGTGTCGCTGAAGCGTGTAATGATATGAAACAATCCTCCAGCGCTTTCTCGGTTTTCGTTGCAGACTCTCTCCATGTACATATGAAATGTATCCGCAAATTCTTGATTTGAGAATACTACGGAACTCCGAGATTCCCGTTGCAGATTCTCGTAGTCTATGGACATTGTCCGCGCGTTGATTCGTTGCGCTATTCGGGCCGTAGCGAACTCCTCCGAAGCCATCGATAACTTCGGAATCATTTGCACATCCGCATCTGGTTTGTGCAAGTACGCAACCCGCGGATCGATCCGCCATCGCTTTCGCAGAGTCTCGGCTATGTCTTCACGCTTTGTGAACGTATAAAGAGACTGCATTGGTTCCTTAACCTTCGTGGTCATGCCCCAATCGCATACTCCAATATACACTCGCGATTCATCTGGAGGGAAGTGGAGGAGGATATTGTCCGGAGACAAGTCATTGTGGAGATTGTTGCTCTTGTGGACCTCATTCATGATGCGCAACAACGCCCACGCAAGCTCGGTCCGTTTTTTGCGAAAACGAACCAACTGTTGAACTCGAATAATCTCATCATCGGGGAATCTCCCATAGTTCAAATGTGTGATGAAATCGTCACCAAACTCGATATCCCGGTTCAACATCTCTCGAATTGTCCCGCCATTCCACCAATACGCATAGCCTTCGTACTTGTCCAGATGAATGGCCACGAAATGGATGACACCCGGATGTGGAATCCTCACCGCCATCGACTCATTCTGATGCTCAACTTTTGCCAAATCCAGCCGTGTCTCCGATTGGTTGGACAACTTGGCGGCAAATTCCCAGAATGGTTCAATGCCCGGAGCACCCTCAATGCGGACTTTGCAAATGGTGGCGTATCCACCTCTTCTGTTCGCATTGTCCATTCGTATAACCGCGGCTGTTGGCGGAATGGCAATGAGATGGGCTTTACGCAGCAGGTCTTCTTGGTGCCCCTCTATCGAGTTCCACCATCCCACGGAGCCACGCCGGTTTCGATTCTTGGCGAATGGCTTCATCTGGGCCACGAACAAATCCGCCTTCAACAACACGTCGTTGAAAACTTCATCCGCCGCGCGATTGAACCTCCCAGACTTTGTCAACAAGTTCTTGGCATTCCAGAGTGAATCATGCACTCTGGCATCCAAGAACTTCAAAAACCCGCGCTTTTGGGTCTTCGTATTCCACATCGGGGCTTGAAGCGCGTCCATCATGTGTTGCCGCATGTCCGTCCGGAACTTCTCGGGGCCTTCAACTCTATATCTGACGTACTTGCTCTCCAATGATCGAATAGAATTTTCCTCATAGAATTTGACGGTCAGTTCTATGAGGAAATTCTTGCAAGCCTCAGATGGAACGTCGTGGATTGGATGAAGCTTCACTCCGAAGTCCGCAACCTTCTGCTTCTTCTTGTCCTTCGGCATCTTCTTGAACCCGCTGCCGTTCGAAGTTTTTAAAAAAAACTTTTTAAAAGAAGTTTTAAAAAAAACTTCAGGAAAAAAACTAATTTGGAACAAGTTCTAAAAAAAACTATGAGAAAAAACTTCTTAGAACAAGTTTTAAAAAAAAATTCAAGAAAAAAACAAGTTTGGAACAAGTTCTAAAAAAAAAATATGAGAAAAAACTTCTAAGAGCAAGTTTTAAGAAAAACTTCAAGAGAAAAACTAGTTTGGAACAAGTTCTAAAAAAAAACTATGAAAAAAACATGTTTCGAACAAGTTTTTAAAAAAACTTTAAAAAAACCGCAAAAACTCTCCCCCAATGTGAATCACTTTTTCCCTCCCTAAGATGAGGAGCCAATGGATGGAAAAATGCCAGCCAAAGCCACTCCGCATCCACTCAAAAATATATTTCGAGAGGGGAAGGAAAAAGTGAGAGAGAGAGGTTGGCGGACAGCCTTTTATAGGGTGGTGGACGGCCATGAGGCCGACCGCCACCACAGCCGTCTGATCGGACGGCCGATCGGCCGGTCGCACGGCCGTCCGCGGATCGGACGGCCCTAAAGTCGTCGGCCTAATCGGATGGCCGTCGTGCACCCCCGCGATCAAATCGGGGCCGTACGATCTGTCCATCGGCCGTCCGATCACGCGGACGGCCGAGGTGCCGTCCGATCTCTCCGACGGCAGGGTCCGATCGGACGACCTGACGCATTTCGACGGCTGAGATCTCGCCGCGTGGCACTTCGTCGAATCTGACGGTCCAGAAAACTTACTAGGGCCTTCCGTAAATGCATTTTACCCCCCCCCGGACGCTGCGTCCGACGTGACGTCAGGACGTCCTCGTCCTAGGACGCCCTAGGACGCTCTCAGACCCCCAAGGACGTCGGATTGGTAACCCTGCAACGGTGATTTGGTTGAAGATCGTACAAATGGTGGAGGGCGAGGGGGGAGTTCTAAGTCACATGTTTCTCTTCCTACGTCTGGCTTGATTGGCGCTTCACTGGAGGCCCTTCCCATGCACCTGGACGCCCTTCTCAGCCTGGAGGCCTTTCAGTAGCTGGAGGCCTTCTCAATCTGGAGGCCCTTCTGAGCTAGGAGGCCTTTCTGTAGAGGAGCTTTTCTCGCTTAAGTTGGATGAGGCTTTGCGTTGGGAAGAGATGCGCAACGAGCAGATCGACCTTTTGGAGGGAGAAGGCGACTATGATGTGGCTTCTTTGCCTCTTTGTGTGTTTGAAACACCAACTTTGGAGAGCTTGGCCCAAGTAGGTCATGGGTTGGAGGTGCAATTCGATGTGATGTGTTTGCCGTGAAGCTGTTGGTTGGCAGATTTTGAGGTAATGCTATAGCTTCCTAGTTGTTTTGGCTTATTCAAGCAGTATTTGAATTTTATCTTCTTGTTTAAATACTTGTCTTTGGAATGAACTGTTTTTTATCATGGGAAGGCCAATTAGATGGATTATCAACTGCATTGTGTGATGTCATGCATCATATTTTTGGGTGCATTTTTTTGAAATGAAAATCTTCAATTGACCTAAAACTTTAAAATTGTGTGCAGGGAGGTATGGATGGTAAAGTGTGCACTTTTGACACGAAGGCAGGCACATTGTTTGCTACTGTGTATGCATTTTGTAACTGCTTGTAGAACGATAATTGTTGTTGTCACAGATATTTTTCTGGAATAAAATGAAGGCAAAGTAGTGAATTGGCTTCTAGTTGTTTTTCTCTCTCTTGCTTGCCCAGTAGGTGGAGCTTCTCTCTGGCCCCATGCCACACTGTTTTCAAAACTTAAAAAATAAAAAATGACTTGTGGCTCTTGACTCTATCGCTCTTTGTGGTCCGTCAAGTTTCGTAAGCACATTTGGCCCTGGTGAGTCCCTTGTATCACAAGTCCTGTGTATGACTGATTCACCCTATTATCTTTTCAAGGACTGTGGCAGATAGAGGATACTCTTTCCGTCGTTGTAAGCATTTAAATGACATGTCGTGGGCTTTCATTTGGAGAGCAGTATCCGGACAGATGCTTTGGTATTCCTCTGAAAGCTGGGAGTCGCTTTGGAATTTTTTTTTCACTCCAGCATTGAACGTACAGTCCGGTGCAATTTGATTACAACGTTGCTGAGGTGAATTTTAAACTTCTTCCGTTTTGGAGTTCTTTGCCGCCTACATTTGTGAAAACCGAATATGGTATGGTAGGATTCGCTGGCATCCACGGCTCGCAGTGGAATGTACAAAATTAGTCGATCACAAAGGCTTTGTAGGTATTGAAAGTGGCGATCCGCCCCATATGTAGTTTCGGCCCCAAAGTCATGTAGTTTCGGCCCCAAAGTCATATAGTTTCGGCCCCAAACTCATGATGTTTGGGTCCAAAGTAGTTGTTAAAGTTTCACAAGTCTGGAGATTATACATATATTTTTACTTTATACTAATTTAAAATAAAGTTGTTTATATCAACTTAAAATTAATTTTTTATTTCTAACGAGTTTTTTATTTTAAGATTTTTTATGTATAAATATGATTTATTTTACTTTAAATGGATTTATTTTTACACAAGTTAATCTATTTCTATTTCAAGATACATTTATAAAGAAAAAAATAATTAAATTTTTATTTTATTTTTAAAAAAATTGCTTTTACTATAGTCTTTCAGTTTAAATTTAAAAAAATTCTTTAGTTAATTAGCTTTCATATTCATAAATAAATATATATATATATATATATATATATATATATATATATATATATATATATATATATTATACATGTATTATACATATATGTGTATTTTTGTGTATTCATTGATATTTAATTTCATATAAAATATAAGTTATTTTTTATTTTCAAGTTTTTTATTTAATTTGATTTTTTTATAAATCACATATGTCTATATATTTTATTAGTGAAATTTACACAATGGCAACCATAATGGAAGGGAAAAAATCTAGAAAGCAAAGGCAAAAAGTCATAAAAGTTGGATATTTAATATCAAAAAATTTAATTGAATTAATATTTGATGAAGGGCTAGGGGTTGGATGCAGAAGTGGAAGTCATGTCAATGAAAGGTTTGAAAAACTATATGTTTTACCATGTTCAAAGACTTTAAAGTGTACTTATTTAAAAAACATATTTGATGACAAACCTTCTAATAGTGATGATTTAGAGGTAAGTAAAAAAAAAACAATATTTCACAAATGGATGTCATAAAATATGTTCAAGATGTATAGACAACTTATATGTTCAAGAATCTACTCATATTAAGTGTAATGAGTGTGAAGAAGAAAACATATTCAACTTTTCATATTGTAAAGAACTAATGAATATGTGGTTATGTACATCTTTTACAATTCACAATTTTAAAGAATTTCATGATATATATAGAAGTTTCCAATCTCATATAGTACAAAAAAATGAAGAAAATTTAAAGAAGAAAATGAAATCAACACCATTTATGATACTTCAATGCAAATTCAAACCTAAAGGATCTGCAGAATCAAAGGTATTAAGACAATTTGGTGTTAAAGAAGATATGAGAGTTATGATATCTTATCCACTGCCTTTTTGGGAAGATAGTACGTATTTAGGTGTGTGGAAAAATTATTATTCATCTAATTTGATTGAAATACAATTTGAGCCTTTGATAATATTAAATGGAGCTTATATTATAGAAAATCATATATTAGATTTTAATATTTTGACTTTTCAAATGATTTTGCTTATTTATCAACCTAAATTATGGGAAGATTATACTTACAAGATAATTAGAAATGAAGTTAATCACTATTACTTAACATCTCCATATAAGGCCAAAAAGAATCAACTAAATCCAAGAAGGGGACAATATCCTTCAGTATGTCATGGTTATTGTTGAAGATATTTTTAAAAGACAATTTTATCCAATACCAATTGGATTGGAAGGATATGAAACACAAGTACATCAACTATACATATCTAAAAACTCTTTTATTCAACCACATATTGACTTTTTAGATATGAAAGCTTCTTTTATCACATGTTTTACTAACGGTACTCCAAAGGGTGGATTATTTGGAGTATTTCAACATTGTTTTAAATTTGATAATGACAATGGTGCAGGGGTTTTTATGAAAAGTAAAAATATCACACATGGTACTTTACCATTTGATAGTACTTCTTCAAATGACTTCAAATTAGGTGTTGCTATGGTAAATAAGACTTGGTTACATACAAGACTACAGAATCAATTAAAAGAATGGACATCTTTAACATTTAGTAATAATGAATGGTATAGAAGAGTTGGATAACAATGGGAATTCAAAGTGAATACTTGAAATAGAAGTGGCCAATTGAATTTAATAGACTAGTGATATATATATATATATAAATATTTTTTTAAAGATTTTCCAATATAATTTTTTTATTTTATAAAAAAATTCATTTTAATATAAAATTTTCAATTATGAACATGTCCAATATGTCATCCTTTTAGGTCTAGTATGTTGTCTTCTCACTTTGTTGGCAATTGTAGCACAACATCTTCCATCAAGATGTAAATCATTTTATTTTTGAGATTCTAAGGATATTTAGCTAAATGATATGTAGCTACATACGTTCCAAGCGAAACACGACTTTTCTCAAATTTCATTATGAGACAATTTCAATAATCAAGCCCATGGCCAGCACTGTTGGCACTCTATGCCCTCTTTGACGTCCCTTTCCACGGCACTTGGGTCTGGTTTATTGCAGAGGATGCATCTCCTAACGCAAAGCGCTGCAAAGCTGGGCTCTTTCCAGTTCGCTCGCCGTTATTAGGGAAATCCTGGGTTAGTTTCTTCTTGTCCGCTTAGTGATATGCTTAAACTCAGCAGGTAGCCCTCACTGATTAGATGATCAGAGGTTGAAACTTGATGCGGGACTTCACAATCTCCAGACGCTAAGCGCCGCAGTTTTCAAGCTGGGCTCTTTCCGGTTTGCTCGCCGGTACTAGGGAAATCCTGGTTAGTTTCTTCTCGTCCGCTTAGTGATATGCTTAAACTCAGCAGGTAGCCCTCACTGATCAGAGGTTGATGTGGGACTTCACAAGCAGGCTTCATGTAGAGCGAGGCAGTCAGGGTTCATCTCCTGTGCACCATCAAATACAATTCTGTGAATGGCATATAGTTGTCAAGACCCTCATGCATCACAAACATCCAAGTTGCACACTCCGCTGCATTATGAACACATATAAAACTAGGGATTCTGAAACAGATCCTTCCACAAAAGTCCGAGTAGACAAATTCTAAACCACTTCGTCATGACATCACATGAGCATTTTGATAACAAGAATAAAGAGTATCATTACGGAAAAAGAGAGGAATCCACTGAATATCAAAACAAAGTGGCAAGTTCAAAAATACGTCTATTGCGCCAATAAGCAAACGCAAAAGGCATTTTTGCCCTGCCAACTGTTGGAGATGTTGGAGATTGAGCTGAATAGTTGCTCATAGTCAAAGATAGAGTAGGGGTTTACACACCCAATAAGGAGTGACAAGCAATCAACAGCAGGGGGTCTGTAGCGGTCACAGTGTTCAAGCATCAACTTTCAAGAGCAAGATCACGGAGTTCGTTGCAAATCAAGAATTGAGATTTGAAGGGTACAAATACTGTTAAGTAAGCTTTCTAAAGACACAAAGAACAAGGGATTTAGCAGAGTGGCAAAGGAGATACGGCAGCCAAGGCTTCAGGGGGTCTACCGTCAACCCAGAACCAAAGCATCAGTTTCAAAGGCAAGATCTTGGAGTTCGTGGCGAATTAGGCTTTGAGATTTGGAGGAAAAAAACTTTGTAGAATTAAATTTCAAGTGACACCAAAACCAAGGTGTTTTGCAAGAAGATGAAGAAGATATATAACCCTCAAGGCACCAAGAATTTTGTTGCCAAGACGTTTGAGAGCGCCACTTTTGAGTGCCAAGATCTTCTCGATTAAAGCAAGCTTGGAGGCATGTTTTGGAGGGCTGGAGCATCTTGGAGTCTTCTATCTAACAAGCCCAAGTTCACTTCATTCCAATCAAGTAGCAAGCATTGGCATTTGTTCAACCATAAAGGGGTCAGTGGTCATATCTAGAATCTAGTGGTTACATTGATATTGGGTCAATTGTATTCCTTTCACATATTCTTATGAAAGTGATTGTCTTGTTTGATGTATGGTTGTATGATGAGTGTTGAACTTTTTGATAAGTTAAGTCCATTGCTTGGAGGCATCTTAGGCTTCCAACTCTCAACCGGCTCAATTCTATAGTTTTTTCACCCTCACGGGTCGAATTGCTCATACCTCACTACCTTAAACCTACATGCACCATTTGATGACAAAAAATATTTTTGCACTACATTACATCCAATGCCCCTCGTCCATACCACTATCTCTTGTTCCTCTCCTATCCGTACATCCTATTTCAAACTCTCCCTCTCCCTACTTATTCCTATCCCAAACTCTCCATATCTGTAAGTTTCCTTTCAGAAAATACTCCCTACCCTTAATTGTCCTTATCGAGCCTCACCCTCCCCAAATTCTCTCATCCTAGCAGTCCCCAAACATGTCTATCCGCGTCCATGAAGTCTCGTGGATCTAATTGCCCATATCCTTTATCCTCTCCATACCAAACTTTCCACCTCTTTTATTGTCATTATCCAAAACTCTCCATAATTCTCCGCAACCTTAGAATATTCCTCTCCAAAATTGTTCATATTCAGACAAGGGCCTCTCACTAATTGTCTCCACCCAGACCTCTCCCTCACAGTAATTCTCCATATTCAGGCCTCTCCTTCTCCCAAACAATCCATAAACCTAGGTCCTTTTGTTCCCTACATGCAACTTTACATAATGTTCCATTGCAAGCTTTCACAAAAAAACTCTAAGGACTGAAACTTCTGCTATTTAATCCACCGTAATAGGTCAACATTTTATACTAAAAATATAATATATCTCCTTTTTATAATTAACCCTTTACTTTTTTCACTAACTTTTCAACTCAAGGCTCACGTCCAAAGGCTAATGGCTCACGGCTCATGGCTCAAGGCACGCAAAATAGTTTTCCCCTTGTGGGAACCCTGCGTGGGTTGCCCCTTCTTCAATCTCCTAATTTTGGTGCTTGTTTTTGACCTCCCACTGTCGTTGTTTGCTCGCCCTAGCTGCTTGTTGAACCACCTTCGTACGAGTTGTCTGTTGTATGGCTCCTTTGCATTCTGCCCGACCCCTAAGCGCCTGTACTCGTCTTGTGGCCTTGTCCTCGTGTCTCGTGGCTTCCGCTTTCTGTTTTCTGTGCGCAGTTTTCTTCTCTCTTCGCTTGGTCTAGATCTCTAGTGCTCGTGCTGCAGTCTCTTGTGCTCGTCCTGCGGTCTTGGTCTCTTGTGCTTGTCCTACGGTCGTGGTCTCTTGTGCTCGTCCTGTGGTATCGTTCTTGTGTCTCGTGTCCACGGCCTCCTGTTGCTGCAAGGTACTTGTGTAGTCGGCTTGGAGTGCGAACCCTCGTCCTGTAGTGTCGTCTTTGCGTCCCGAGGCCACGGCCTCCTGCTGCTGCGGGGCACTTGTGTATTCGGCTAAATGAGTAAACCCTCGTCCTGTGGTGTCGCCCTTGCGTCAAGTGGCTACGGTCTTCTACTATTGCGGGGCACTTGTGCAGTCGACTTGATGTATATACCCTCGTCCTGTGTGTGATCCTTGCGTCCCTTATCCACCGTCTCCTGCTGTTGTGGGGCGCTTGTGTAGTCGGCTTGATGTATAAGCCCAAGCCCTCGTCCTGTGGTGTCGTCCTTGCGTCTCGTGGCCATGGCCTCCTACTGCTGTGGGGCACTTGTGTAGTCGGCTTGATATGTAAACCCTTGCCGGGTTGTCCGACCTCTAGGTTCATGTGTTTGTGCGGCTGGGCTGGGGGGAGCCTGTCTCCGTATTTCTGATCTGATCTTGATGTGTGGCTGCTGAGCTTTGGTGTAGGGTCACGCGTGTGCTTACGAGCTTGGCATCAATCGGTGCAGACTTGTCCTTCAGGTGTCGAGATCGGTGACCTTCGGCCTCTCCTACCAGGTGTTGCTCCTCTTCGGGTAAGATCCTCCTTGTGTGTGTGCCTATTTTGGTGGTACCTTCTGCCGCATAGATTTGGGTTTCTTAGGGATTGCTGGTCTCTTGCCTCATGTGTGGTCTTGTGTCCATGCGTCCTGCAGCTGTAGATTTGTGTCTGTATCAAGTTGGGGGAGTCAATATGTGGGTGGCGGTTGTAAGCAAGCGTATACTTCAAAGGCAGTACTAGGCATGTGAGAGAGTAGTAGGATGTAATACATATAAGCAAAAAATCAGAAGGTGTGGTGAGAGGTGCTCCACTGTGGGAGGGTGTCTGAACTGTGTTGATGGCTGTAGGGGGGCTCCTCCTGGGTCTGCAGCTTCGGTGGGGGTCTTGGCGCTTCTTCTCAGGTGTTGGCTGTTGGGCGGATGGAGAGGAGTCAAGTTGTTCGTGTACTCCTTGGCGTCGCGTTCTTCCTGTAGCTCTCAGCTTGGCGGGTGGGGAGATCTTGTACTGTGTGTGCTTGCTTCGTGAGTGTTGGGCGCCATCTCCCCAACTTGAGGACCCTCTCTCCCAGAAGGTAGTGATAGTAGCATAGGGGGTGTAGGGCGAGTGAAAATAAGAGGGTATTTTCGCGGGAGGTTGGGGTGTTATATACCTTGATGGGTGTTCTTGGAGTGTGATGAGTTTGTCTGTTGATGTTGGATGTATTTTGCATACATCTTGCTGGCGGCTAGGGTTGTGTGTTGTTGCTGATCGCTCGATTGGATCTTGATGGCTGAGTTTTAGATCTGACCTTGCTATTTTCTTCATTTGGTCTTTTTAGGAAACATTGTTGTAAGGGTTTTGTCTAGGCTCATTTGTCTTGACGCATGGTTTGTTGACTTTGTTGATAGCTTGAGCATGTTGCCGTTGAGGTGTACTGTTGGCTAAGGTAGTGACTCTTCTTCTGCAGCTGTAAGTATTATTTGGTGGCAGCAAAATATACAGAGAAAGCCATGGGATAGGTATAGGTAAGCTTACCTGAGGTTGTACATACCTGTGCTTTGAATTTGGCTTGGGATTTTGATTTTCTTGGTTGTTGCTGAGTGGTTCGGGTCTTTGTTGTTGAATCTTTGGAGTTGTCGTTGTTGTTTCTGGTGAAGTCGTGTGTGGCAGGGTGCTGATCTTGTTGTGTTTGGTGTAGGTCGCTGAAGTGTTGGGGTTGGTATTGCTGATGGTCCACTGCTGTTGCTGCCAACTGCTGATTTTCTGCTGTTGCCGCCAACTGTTGGTGGGTAGTTGCTGCTGCAGGCTGTTGGCCTTCCCAGTGTCTTTGTTGTAGTGTTGATTGGTATTTGTCGAAGAGATGGGGTCCTTGGTTAGATCTTGTATCTCCCCTTCCTTGGATCGTTGGTGGCTTCGCGGCGTACTTTGTGTCCGTGTATTGATTGTGCAATAAATACAAGTGTGAGAACAACAAATGGAAATGGATGCAATGTAAATAAGTGAGAGAGGAGGGTTATCTACATATTTTGAGTGTCCTAGAGGTTGTTGGTTGTGTCTTCCTTGCTTGCGCGTACTTCTCTTAAACTTGCGCAGCATCTCCCTTGCCGAATGTAGCTCAGTTTGGCTGTGTCGTGGATTTGTCTTGGAATCTTGTTCTGGTCTTGTTAGGCTATTGGTCTTCTTGCATTTGGTGCAAATAGCTTGGGTGTTTGGGTTGGCGGTATTGTTGATCTGTTGTTGCTGCTGCAAACAATTTTTGTCCATTCGCTTCTGCTGCAGGGAATGCTACTATGTGAGCGTAGAGCGGTGAGCTGTGAGAGGTGAGCAGAGAATTTTAAGGGACGACGAGATGAAAGTTCCAAAAATTTAGATTTTATTACCGTGGATTATCAGAGGTTGAATGGATTTTTTTAGTAATTAGAGGTTCTATAACCGTGGGATTTGTTTAAAGTGAGTGGGGCATTTTGACATTATATCTGTTGTATTGAAATTTTGAGAAAAAAAGAGCAAACAAAACGGTAGGAGGATTTGATTTTATTTGATTTTGTTTTTTATTGTTGTTGATGTTCTTCATCTCCATTCATCTTCTTTTTCTTCTTCTTTGTTTTTTTTCATCATTCTTTTTTCTTTTTCTTTTTCTCTTTCCATTATTTTCTTATCATTTTCATTTAAATTTATTCTCTTCTTCTTCTTTTCCATTTTTTCTCTTCTTCATTTTCTTCTTTTCTTCTTTTATATTTTCTTTTTATTTTTTTATTTTTAATAATGTTTTTACCTTTTTTTCTTCTTCTATTTTTTCTTGTTTAAAATTTTATCTTCTTTTTCTTTTTCTTCTCCTTCTTTGTCTATGTTTTTATTGTTTTTTTATTTTCAATTATTTAAAAACATGTTTTTTGCAATGAGAAACCTCAAGCTTTAATACTGGTTAGTGATAACCAGTACAACTTCCATCCATATCATTTCTATAGATAAGTCACCGTTTCCCACTAATACAAAATGACTTTGATAAATACAATCCTTGCTAAACTAGAAATTCAAATTTGAGTGAAATATCTTTGCTAATCATTTACACACATCTAATTGTCTAACTAAGGCTAAATTCTCATAAATTCTACCATTTTATTTACTTCATTCTATTTAATACATTAGTCACTATTTATGGCTTACAAATAAAACTATGAATAGTAGTAGGCCATAAACAAAATAGATAATATATAAAATAAATATATAGAAACACATGTAATGATTGTTAGCCAAATTGCACATAAAAAATATGCATGTCGGACTCACAAGTCAATGACACTGAAAATACAAATACTAGTAAAATCACGGGCTACAAGTGAAGACCCTTCCTAACTACTATATCCCTCACTAACATCCCCTTCCGAAGCCTCAACATCTATAAATTGTTCCACACTGGAATGGAATGGGTGGCGGGGAGGAGAAGGAGCTGGAGAAGGAGTGTGTGCATATGCAATAGCCATATCCTCGGCATAGCTTGGAAGCTTGAAAGCCTCCGGAAGGCTTGGACGAAAAGCTCTGCATAACATACAGTTAGTGATCCGCTAACAAATAGAGTATATGGATTACAAATATTTTAGAATGGATAAATAAAAAAAAACTTACGCACAGGCAAATCGATTGCGTTTTGGCTTCTTTGATGGGCGCTCCTCTAAAAAAGGCTGGCTAGCCTTCCTGAGAGCCTTCCTGGCAACCGCCGGAGGAGGAGAAGGCTTAGCAACCAAAGGCTGTAGGATTGTAGTGAAGATATCCAGATCATCTTCAAATGCAACAATGTGCCTACTAGTGGCTTGGCAAGCACGAATAGAGGCACCTGCAAGAATTAGAAAACATATAAATAATCATATGATAATGGTTAATAAGAAATCAAATTGCAAAAATAAATAAAGAGTTCATGAAAGGTACGAGTGGAGGCCTTCCAATCCAGCACGATGTCACCAGGTTTTGTGAAGGACTCAATCAAGACTTGCATGAAAAGGGGATTTTTTTCCCATGCACCACGCCAGGGCAAACTCCCTCGCATGAGCTGGTTCTTGATGGTGGTGAGATTGAAAAAAGTGTCAGTCTGCTCAACTTCGAGACCCACATCCGAAAGCTCGCAATTCTCTATGATAAAGAACTGTGATTGAATGGGTTCATCACGGACAAAGAGCTGGATCCAAAAGCGATGCGACTGCAATAGCCCCAATCCATTAAAAATCACAAATGATAAAAAAAATTCCAAAAGAGACAATGGAATTGGAAAATATATCGTACCGTGGTTGAGGGGAACTTTGGAGATGCCAAGGCAATATCATTAATTCCCCACCAATCTTTACAAAGGTGGAAGCTATACTGCTCCGCAACTTCTTCAACTTCGGAGCAGAGTGCACGATCATCGCAGTGGAAAAGAAGAATGGCGGCGTCATCATGTAAATATGCATCACCAAACTCAAAAATGGACTCTACATACCGTTCAGGTCGTGAATTCCATTGTGGAATTGTCGAAGGGGGCGTTGAAATGCCAGGCACTGGCAGATTCTCTGGAATGTCGGCGATGATGAGATCCAGACCGGTGTTCTTATAATGTGGAGAAGACACAGGACGTGTTCGACCAGAACCAACCTGCATGAAATAATAAGAAATGAGATGAAATGATGAATAATCTGATGAATAGTCTAAATAACCAAAATAGGTAATAAATATGAAAAAATACATGGGTAATAAATTGATGAAGCTTCTCCCATAGTTGATTAGGGCCTGCTGGCCTTCGAAGAGTCTCCATTACTGCAAAAAGGGACGCATTTTCCAACATCACCTCCAAGGGATGTATCTATACAACAGAGGTGGAAGCAGAGGGCAGCTGGCGGACTTTCCGTTGCCCAAGGAGCTCCTCCGTGGCCTGTGCAACACTTGAAGTGGTAGGGAACTGAGATGAAGAGTGTGGTAACATACCATGTTGGTCACTTGTTGGGGCAGTGATATTGCTAGGTAATACTGAGAATGTAGGAAGACTAGAGGCCGCAGCAATAGTGGCATCTCCTACCTCCTTCACTTATGCAACCTTGTCTACCGCCTTCTTCTGGGCTTTGGTCAAAGGTTTCTTCTTCTGAGAAGAACCGTCGCCACGAACATGAATTGGTTGAATGGAGTCTTCCTCAAGAAGGTCGACAACGTCGGTAGCTCCAATAGGAGACATAGAAGCAGCATCAAGGCTATTCCTAATGTGTTCCTCATCGTCCGGAGTATAGTTTGGTGAACAATCAAGGTACCAACACCCAGCTTGAAGGTGATTGGCTGCATACCTCTTTTGTTGCACTGGAGTATACATGCAAAGGTCGGAGGAAAGCTTGATCCAAGCTTCAATATAGGGTGGGAGAGATTGAGATGGAATGGCATGTTTAGTAATGAGCTCCCGCATCATATATCTACCAAAAAAAAAATATTTAGTTAGCTCAAAAAATTCAATGTAGTAAAAGGAGACAATTATAAATATATTAGTTAAGGTTCAAAAAATATCGATATAACACCCGTCTCTCTGCCAATTGAGCTCCAGGATGATCATCAAATATGGATCCCTTCATAAAAGGAGGGGTAGCATTTGGGTGGAGAAAAGTTTGGAACGCTTTGTCTCAATGCAAAATTCTCCAAGACTCCACAAAATCTGAGGGCTTTTTGATGCCTCCAGATGCACTCCAATGAATATTACCCAATTCATCACCAGAAATCTCATTGAACTGCTTGACAACACGATCTTCGATTTGCAATGAAGATATATAATCAAGGAGTGGAATTAAATGAAGTTACAGAAGTAGAAGAATGTATGCAAGGAAATCATATTACCTGAGCCCAAAATGTGGCTTTGTTGAGCCAAGTATCAAGGTCTGCCTCCTTAAAATTGGTAGGAAGGAAGCGGTAGGCGGCTCACCGCATAGTGCCTGAATTCCACCACCGAAGCCATTTGGCTTTGAATTATGACTCCACCACAGATGTTGCAATCTTTTGAAGCTTCTCAATTGTCATCTCCGGCTTGGAATTTGTACTATAGTGCAAATTGATCTGTTGCCCATAAAAAATAAATCTGATATATGAGAATAAATAAAATATGAAAAGTCATGAAAGACAGTATATGTAAATTACATGAAAGTAGAAATAGAGATGTAATGCTCTAACCTGATTGAAGAAATCCTCCCCATTTCTAGGATTCGCCACAGTCAAGTACTTCAGAAAGTCCTTCTGCTTAATGACTTTAATGGCTTTTTCTGAAGCAGCCTGCATGACCCCCCACACGGCCTCCGCAGTCCTATCCTTCTTCTGAGTACGATCATTGTACTCACGGACAGCCTCATCAGAAGCACATGATATGTTAGCCTGGGGAGAGAATTTCTATTATCAGCAACGAAGTATTTTTTCAAATTGAGTGAAATAATCTTGAAATCTCAAATGTGATAAAAGAAAATGCACCCGATACAAAAAGGAGATGAAGACATCAACCGTGAGAGGGAACCACGTCGGCCTACTCTTTTTTATTTTTCCACAAGTTTTGTACTCAGTGGGAGTCAGCAAGTCACGAAAGTCCTCCAATGAAAGTGCTCCAAAATATCGCATCCGTGTCAATCGAGCAGGGAGACTAGTCTTGACATGATCATTTTGAGTGGATCTAATTTGAGAGTGGTTAAAGAAAATAAATGAAATAATGGAATTTGTATGCATAGAAATTTCAAAGACATACCAGTTAACGTCGTTCATTGCATTCATAAGAGGTCCAATGCGGCCTCGGGGGTCCAAGACGATGCAGATGACTGAGAAATGCCAGCGAGCCTCCTCAGAGTGATCGTTGTTGATTTTGCGCCACCAAGCGGAGAATCTGTGATTGCCATCCCAAACATAGAACATCTTACCTCTCAAATGAGCGTATAAAGGTGAAGACTCAAGCTGGGCGTCAAACCGGTCATTTGCATCATGCCAATGATGACCCCAAGAAGTTTGATGCTCGTCTCCAACGTCAGTAGTGGTTTCCTTATCGTTGTAGATGGACACGTATAGAGCACGATCTGCATCATCATATCCATCACAATCTTCAAAAAGAATCTCCAAGCGTCGGACATCCACCTCTTGAACTGGTCTAACTCGTAGCAAAGGTAAGAGCCTGCATAATGGGATTCGTAACCCTAAATCCAAAGATCGCATGCTATTTAAAACGGAGTGATAGTCTCGCTTCTCCAACTTGCGCCGCAATCGCTCCCCTTCTTTAGCATCGTGGCAATTTGGTGGACACTTCACCATTGTGCAGCCGTCGGAGTCGGCAACTGAATCCGCCGAATCAGAGACCTGTATCCAAATATTAAAGAATTCACTAAATCATAGCAATACTAGATAATGCCAAAGCTTTCAAGAAAACAAATCAAGGTAACACACATATCATTAAAGTAGAGTGGTCTCAATACATATCAAAATAGTCAGGGTTAACACATGCGGCACATTAAACATGGGGCATGAAATAGGATATCCAAATTCAAATTGGGTCTATAAACTCAAGACTCAATTATTTGATTTGGACAATGGCAAATTCCTCCACAGTAGAAACAAACGAGAGTCACAATCATAAGCACATTTGATGAATTACCATATATTAAACATGTCCATCACATAAAACATGCTAAACCTAGGAATGATTGCGGTCAAGAATACCCTAGGATGGCTGTCGAGGAGGCTTTGGTACAAAAGCCTCATCGTTATATGTGCCATTACCTACAAGAGATTTTTTTTTTCTTGTTACAATCTATGGAAGGTAGTTACTAAAGATTGTATCCCATGCCTACATGTGAATCTCGTTCCACTCTCATTTTAAAGACAATATGAACTATACATGTAAATATTTCCATAGTTGCAAAATCCATAGTAATATCGCGTTTAGAGATTGCCAATTAGCTGAATTTTTTCTATTCTAAAGCACAAAGATGAAAATATTATGTTATCAAGTTATCAAAATATTCTGACATGTCACCCACCCATTTCAAACTCTGAGCATAAATAGCATAGCACAACACCAACACCCAGAAAAATTACCATATCATAAACCTTAAATTACCATATCATAAACCATATCAGACCTTAAATTGTTTATAAAATTCATTTATGAATAAGGCATATAACTCATGGAGAGAAATCTAAAAACTTAAGCTACAGTTAAACAATTTGTTTTTCTAAGGAGCATCTTAAACTGATCTCCAAATATTATCAAGCGATTTTAAATTGAAGTTAAATGCTAATTAATTATAGCTGTTGTAATACACTCATGCAAATATAATATTTTAAAAAACATGTTGGACAGAGCTGGACAAGTTGAAAGCAACAAAATTACAAATAACCGTGGCAAAGTCAATCATGGCATCCGCATTGAATTCAACATATCATGAGAATGACGGTTCATCAAATATAAATTGCCAATCGTCTTAAAACCCAGCTACGTAATCTAAACCACTTCAAGTGGACAATTGAAGAAGTGTAGAACATGATTTATGAACCGATATATAAATCCTAAATAAAATCTTCAAAGCGAAAGCTTTCTTCATGCGGCATCCAAAGACAAATAACACAAAAATTATAGCTAAGCACAAACAGAACCAAGGAAATGGACTTAATTAAACTTGATATATCAACTTCATACATATTTCATAGAAGAAATGATAGGTTGCCTGATGAGGCTTCGGCGCCGAAGCCTCATCAGGCAACTCTTGATCTCTTGAGCACATGATAATTTCCATGAAAAATCCAATTTAATTGACATAATTTCAAATCGAACAGAAGCACAAAGAGCATAGAAAGCAACAACACTTAGCAACTCCATGATACAGAACCTTACCTCCATATTAACATAATCAAAGTATGGACAAAGTGCACAATTCATAAGAGAATATTAAGGCTTACCTCGGTCGCCAAGCAAGGGTTCGGGGCTGAAGGCTCCTGCAGCTCTCTGTCCTTAGTCATCCCGGCTCCCACCTGTGACCAACAAAGGACAAGAGAATCTGGATTCAGCTAGAACGATCCCGAAAGGTTTTCAAAACAATTCGCATCGAGCGCACCAAGCGCATATACAGGAGAGATACATATCCAAAACCGTAATCAACTGGAAGACTTACAATCGTAACAACAGGAGGGTTCGGTGCCGAATTTTCTCCGAGAGGGGCCTCCATCATTCTTCTGTCAACTTCCTATCACCAGCTAGAGTCCCACATAACACAATTATCAAAATTGAACTAATTGACCAAACCCAAGCGACCAAACCCAAGCACCGATGTCTGATGCACTGCACTGATGCACTGATGCACTGCTAGTCGCGAACTGGACTGATGCACTGATGCACTAATTCACTGATGCAATGATGCAATGCACTGATGCACTGATTCAATGCAAGTCGCGAACTGGGAGAGCGCCTAGGTTGTTGGAAAGTTTAGCACTCTAGATTCTGTCAGATGAGTTGAAAAGAGCAGCTTCACATGGTGATTGTGCCCCACTTACTTTCTACACCCTCTTTTCCTGCTCTGTGCTAACTTTCGGAGACAGAAAGTAGCTTCTCGCAACTGTGTGCACGAGCAAGAAAGGGATCATCCGTGGTCGCTCTAGCCGAGTTTTGGAGGCCATGGTGTGTCTAGACAAGCATGTTCTGGTAGCTTCTACTTGTAGGAAGGGATTTGTGTCTTGACGAACTTTCAATGATTCGAGATTCGTTGACACTTTGTTGGGTGCCTGGCTGTTCTGTTTGTGCGAAGCCTGTCACTGATCTGCAGCGTAGGATGAATTGGTCTCTTCTAGCTTGGCCTTACGACCTACACGGAAGAAGTCGGCACTGTTGGTGAGATCGTCTTAAGGGATTTGTACTTTCTACATGCCAGTCCCGGCCCTGGGTGTCCCGCTGTGGAGTGTCCTGCTGCAATTCCGGCACTGGGTTTCCGGCTGCGAAGTGTCCAGGTGCGAGTCCCGGCACTGTCTCGTTGCAAGTCTCGCTGCAAGTCCCGGCACTGTGTACAGGTGCGAGTCTCGCTGCAAGTCCAGGTGCGAGTCTCGATGCAACTCCAAATGCGACTCTCGCTGCAAGTCCCGACATTGTGTGCCGCGGCGAAGAGTCCCGCTGCGTGTCCCGCCACTGGCTGTCCCGATGAAAACTGTCCCGTGGTGCCTGAAATTTAGCGCTGGGAGGTCGAGGTCCTGTCGCCAGGATGTCGGCGGAGATACTGCGTTCTGCGCATCGAGAAGGCTTCGGCGCCAAAGCCTCCTCCACTCGAAGCTCAATCATCCTCCGACCAGCTCACAAATATGCTAATTAATTTAAGCTGTTGGTACCTGCCACTTCGAGACCTAACGACGCACTTCGAGACCTGACGAGACCTAACGACGCACTTCGAGACCTGACGAGACCTAACGACGCACTTTGAGACCTAACGAGACCCATAATCGATCTAGTGTTTGCACCAGGACACAACTAGAGTACGCAAACAAACACAAGTTTCAACTACGACGAATCCAGCACACACACGACGATCACCACATACACGACAAATCCAGCAACAAATCCAGCAAACTTCTCTGTGACGAATCCTGCAAACTTCTCACCAAGACTAAACCGGCGAATCCGTTTCTGCCGGCACTTTGTCAGAGTTGGGATCTGTAACGAATACAATTCCAAAGCAAGACCTCCAGATCTAAAACAGGTGAAGGTACTTGCACAGGAACATCGTGCTCAGAATAGTCATCATGTACACTACACAGGAACATCGTTGCGAAGAAATCTAGACAACAGAGACATTTTAGACTTCAAATCTACAAATTACTTAATTCAACACATGAGAGACATGTATTAGTGGAAATGTACACTTGAAGTCTCTCATTGTACACTGGAAATGTACACTGAAAATGTACACTTGAAGACATGTATTAGTGGAAATGTACACTTGAAGTCTCTCATTGTACACTGGAAATGTACACTGAAAATGTACACTGAAAATGTACACTTGAAGACATGTATTAGTGGAAAAGTACACATTACAGTTGAAGTCTCTCATCGAAATTATAATATATTGAACAGACTAAATTGAATGATTATGACTTGATTTTTTATCAATTTTAATTCTTCATTATGATAATTTAGCCCCACGGACTGAATACCATTCAATTTCTAACAAACACTTTGTCCCTCTCTTTTGAATTTATTATTCTTAACTATAACATTAAAATTAATATAGTTAATGGGTTCAATATTTGACAAACTGTGTCAATAATAATGGTATGAAATCTAATCACTGAAGCTCAGTTACTATTCTACCTTCTAAAGGACCAAATGTATTTGAAGTTGTTGATATTGGCATCAAAACCTGATCAAAATGTGACCCACATATTGAGGGTATTATACTCTTATTTGTTCTCTAATACTAATATATACTAAATGAAGTTTTACATCCAACAGAATGCTAAAGTTGGTAAATATTTGACCAGTCTGGTTAAGATGAGTTGGATGAATGATAGTGGAAGTAATTTACAATCAAATACTTTCATGATGATAGAAATTTTTGACTTTGAAAAATACTTTTTGGTCCAACCACTATGTACTCCAAGAGTAAATTGGTCAATTTGCCTAAGAAGAATATGTTTAGACAAGGCCCAACGGTTGCCCAAACGAAGCTCAATATCTTCCAATTCCTTGCCATCATTCCATGAGCATTCCTAATCATTAATATTTGACCTAAGAAGACTTAGCATGCATCTTAAACTCACTTTTTAAACACACATGAAAAGTCCAAAAAGTTCCAAGCAAAGCAAGTCAGATCTTACCTTTCTCTTCTTTGATTCTTCATTGGAGGCATCAAACTCACTGCTTTGACTGTTCAATAATCCATCATGCTCCTCAGATTGACTTGAAGGCGCTTCACTTGTACCTAACTCTAAAAGTGGATGCTCTCCTTCCATCTCGTTTGCCCCACCTCGCCTCCTCGTTTCATCCCTGCCTCCGCCCCTCCGAGTCACCGCTTCCAGGATTACCGCTCCGAACACCACCACTCTGCACAAGGTCTGATGGCAGGCTTCCTTGCACTTTGATAACAGTTCTTAAACTGCCCTTGGTTCTGCAATTCTCAGTGTCAAATGATAGCACGCGTGCACTGTCCCCCACATCACAGTCTACCCTCGGAGCAACTCTCTTGCTCATCCTATACCTCTTTAGTTGCTTCGTACTAGAGAAGCGCAAACCACGCCTCCTACGTTTCTTCTTCTGTGCAGTTGCCAAACTTAACAACTCCTCTCTCTCCTCTGGCATCTGGATCTGCAACTCTCAAATGACATCAAAATTCTCACCTTTGAGTATTCCTGCAAGTTGAAGGAAGAAAGGATGGCTATGCTGAGTCTAGTCGATAGTGTTTGTCAAGCACAAATCTGGGGATACCTATCTTGAATTCAAATAATCGAGAGGGTAAGATAGAAGTCCAAAAATTTACATTGAGGTAAGTTAATCACGCCGCATCTACTCACATGAATTGTGCCAACATGAGATGAAATGTGGTGTCAAGCTCTCATGCTTTGTGTCTAAATCCGCAGTCAAGTACCCATGTGTAATGTGCCTAAATCCCTCATTTGCTTCATCTTTGCCCCTCCTTCGTTGGCTCTATTTCAAATCCTAAACATCTTACATTCACCCTCCCATTCTATTATTATTGATCGCCCACCTTACTTTCAGGGGGACGACTTATTTACAGAATTTTATGTAACAGAGAGGATTGCCATTCCTCGACTTTTAGAACAACTATAATTCGATAGTTCAAATATTATCGTATCACCTACCATCTCCATTATTTTGGTGACCTTTAGTCATTACTTAATTACATGCATTGTCATGCCACTTTTTGCTTGTCTGGTTCTTTTCTAATTTTATTGGATCGTATAGTTGTGATTCTAGTCTATTAAATGCTTGAGCCAGTGATTCATGTATATTTCAAAAACTACTTCGCCGAGCATTGTCCGAGTATTACAATGTAATGCGTTATCGGCTGCCCAATAGGGGCAATATTTATCCTATGCTAAAGATCTCTTTATTCTTTTGATCTAAAAATCAACAACATTTTACTTATCTTGGCATTCTGTTGTCTCCTTCAATAATATACAATTTTTTTTGTTATTCTTGAATTCCGCCGTCTTCCATATGCTATATATTTATTTGCACCGCTGTTTATTTTTGTTAAATGCATTTTTATTACAATGAATAATTATGTTCAATTTACTCCACCTTTTACAGCGTTGACTTGAATGTACCCTGCTTGGCATTCATGGCGTTTATAATGACTCCAACTGGTTTTCAAGCACCATAATTTGCCTCTTCTTTGTCAGGTACTAGATTGCACAATTCTCCTTGTGATGATGGCCTTCATTCATGCGAATGGGCACGGAATCCCTGTCTCATTTCCTTTTGGCGATGAAGGGTTTTGTATTGTTACAGCTTCTCAATTGAGTCTTAGGTTTCAGTTCCAGGAGGAGACCATTCACATCGATCAAGAGACTTTTGACAATGCCTCCAGTGAGCTCACACATACTATCGGTCAACTCTCCTATATGAATGATGGTGTGAAGTTCTGGCGCCTTACGCCAGGGAGGTTTAGACTGTATGGTCTCTCTGACTCTCTCCTTAATGGGTCTACTGAATTTCTCACGCCTAGGCAGTCATCTACTTCCACGCACAACACACCTCTTGTCCGGTCAGTAAAGATAGAGCCTGGGCTTGAACCTATCCATCTTCTTAGTGATGACTCCGATGATGACTCTCCAGCTCCCGTACCTCCTCATCCTCGTCCTGTTGACCAACCTGTCTCTTCTCCACTCTCTCAACCCTCTCAATCATTTCGGGGTTCTATTGGCAAACCTCCACTTCCTCAACGCGCCTCAAATTCGTTGAGTGTCGTTGATTGTCTTAAAACGTTATCAGCTAGAAAAGGGTTGAAGTCTGTAGTTACCAAGATTGATTACAACCGTATCAGAGTAGAGAAGGTCGAATTCTTGCCACCCACTTTTGATGGAGACGTTGTGTTTGAACTTCCCCCTATTGGCGCCTCAACAACGCACTCTCAAGCTCGACTCCTTCGTGGGATGGACAAACGAGACGACGGACATGCGTGGACACGAACCATCACATCCAATATTAAGAACGACATAGGGCTGACATTCAGATCATCATCATGTTTGGGGCATCTCAAATGTTTTAAGTCAACTGTGATTATGTGACACGAGTTCACCGAACCTCAGCGGCAAATGAAGTTGATTGGGATGGGTTCAGCTCTATCACCTTTGACGTAGGATCTGAGCATCCCAAAGGTTCGTCCGTCGTTTGTAAGGTGTGTAAATTTCCTCCCTCTAGCTTAGCCATCTGTCCTGCAAAAATCTATTATGTTCTTACTAAAGATCATATGACTTGTGCTTGTATCCACCTTGGTTCACATGCACATCCTCTGAAGATTGGAGTTGATAGGGAATTTGCAGATAGGGCAGATAGTATTCTAGGAGAGCAAGTAGAGAGGACACCTTCAGCCACCAATTCTGCCATTATAATGGAGGCAAGCAAGGATTTAGTCGGAGAGTTATTGCTTCACTCTGACGATGCACCTCAAACTACTCTCACATTCAAGGAACTTATACCAGTGCTTAATACTTGCAAGCACATGACTTCGCCAAGCATTGGCAACAAGGTCACCACCTTTCAGTACTTGCGTCGATTTGAAGTTATGGATAGTATTACTAAGCTTTGCGGATCTAGCAAGTGGGCGTTTGTTCAAGAAAACAAGTTTCCTGGCTAAGGATCGGACTCCAATAAAGTCTTCGTTTTCAAAATGTCTGAAGTTGGCCCCGGGAGTGGAGTAGATCTTGTCAAGCGGATGCAGTCTGGAGGGGACTTGGAGAAAGCATGGATCATGTATGACCACGTCAAGCGTGTCAAAGGATGGACTACCATGGCTTGCCATGTTTATGACGCTCAATACTGTCGAGTCATGACTATTGTCGTCTGTGATATGCAGTCAGAAGATGCTACTGCCCAAATACTATTTTGGAAGAATCTCAACATCATCATGGCTAGGCATGGCATTTCAAACCCGAAATTTAAAGGCTTTATGGCGGATAGTGCACAAGCAAATTGGAATGCTATTCGCATCATCTACGATACTGGAGATGCATCGGTGCCTATGGAGAATCAAGAGAGGACATGTCTCTTCCGTTGGACCCAATCTTTGGAGAAATACACAAAAGCAAGTATTCGGCCGGATCTCCAAGCACAACATCGCCAGATGTGCAAGCAATACAAGGATGCAAAAACCATTGACGAGGTGGAGGCTAGATACCATGCCATCCGATCTTGGTGGTTGTCTTCTGGAGCAACAACAAATGAGGAGATCGTCCATCTAGATCTTTGGTTAGCCATTTGGCATTTTCGCTACCGCCAATGGGGCGGGTTCATGCAATTGGTATATTTTGACACATCCTTTTTATGATATCCACGTCAATGTTGAAGTTGTCAAATTTTAATCGATGGTTCTTGATCCATTCTTTTGTTTTACTCTAATATTTTGTATAATGCGTGATTTTTTACAGCCTCTCTCCGAACTTGAGTTGGC
This sequence comes from Bryoerythrophyllum caledonicum, assembly GCA_963971425.1. Lineage (NCBI taxonomy): Eukaryota > Viridiplantae > Streptophyta > Bryopsida > Pottiales > Pottiaceae > Bryoerythrophyllum > Bryoerythrophyllum caledonicum. The sequence goes on along the minus strand of OZ020526.1, from coordinate 2,875,386 downwards.
TGAAATGTCTTCTTGCAATCTTGCGGAGATCGTACATAACAAGTGGTTACAACAGTCTGGGAATCGTGGCAATGATCTCTATGTTACAACTGTGGATGATTATGTTCGAGCCTTCATGCAAGTGGTCGCCTACTTCCAATATTTGAATGGTGATCGACCAGGCACCGGTCCTAACAAGGAGGAACTCCTTTTACGAGTGGCTCAGCGTACAACTCAACAATCAGGTAATCCTAAAGCATTCCATGCTGCAATGGCCAAACTACCTGGAGCTTCCTATATTTGTACTCGGGAACCACATCTTGAAGGTGAGGAGGTATTTGGTTCTTTGAAACGGAAGTTAGATCTTCCTCCCGGTTGCGACGGCGACTCCCACAGACCCGACAAGATCAACTTCTCTCAGCCTCGTGTTCAAACTAGGCGCAGATCATCAACTTCCCGAGAGGATGCATCACCAAGAGCTAGAGTTCAAGAAGAGACAGATGAAGATCAACAAAATGCACGTGAAGATGTGGAGACAACTATTGTTGCACCTTCAAAAGTGCATGTGACTTCCGTCCAAGAAACTGCATGCGATGTGACTGAGTGGCACATTGCAAGATTACCTAAGACCTCAGCGAAAGCATGTTTTGCCCAACAGGCAATTACGAAGAAAAAGTGTGTTGCGAAGATTGTCCAAGATGGTAAGAACACGGCGGCTCCAACATACACTGGAATGATGGACAATTACCAGAGGAACCGGATGGAGCGTATGCATTTCTTCTTCTGCAATGATGATATTGAAAGATGCGTGAAGGGTACAAAGCGCAAGTGGGTGGTGTCAAGACCAGCTGTGCCACAGACTTGGCCAGTGAAGATGGGCACTAATCTAACTATCTCTGAGATTCTTGCTTTGGAGAATGCAGGATTCATCTTCAGCCACGTGCTGCAATATCGCCACAGAGATTATTCGAAGGTCAGCAAATTCCAGTCGATTTGTCCGGATATATTTCTCCAGAATTTCCTGATGATCATCCCAAGCGGAGATTTGGAAAAAATATTCGTAGGAATGCAAAAGTACCATCATCGAAACAAGCCAATGTTTGTGCATCAGCCCTATTGGTCACAAGCCGTCTTCGCCGGTTGACCATGATACCTATTCCAGCTCTTGGCTGCGTTGTTACGTTTGATTCCGGAACTCCTCCAAAAATTGAACAGTACTCTATCACTGTTGAACAGTTCCCCACTTGTTCATGTCCATTTTTTCAAGACATGATGAGGAAATCTCTAGGTAAGCGAGGTCAGTGGACAAATTGTAAGCACTTATATTACATTTTTATTGTGATATGTGGATTAGACTCCGAAACTAATGTGTTTATACATGCTCCAAGTCTCAGCTTTAACGAGATCAAGCATATTCTTGAGAGTGGTCTACTTAGGCATCCTATTCCTTAAGGTTTCTTATGCCGTTCGGCATCCTTCTACTGCAATCAATATTCAATGTGCAGTAAACATGTAGTGAGACTAAAAGGGCCACTACAAAGTTTTATCTCTTCAGTGGTGTAATGTCTTGATTGTACAAATTCCTATTTTGTTTTCTGGCAATTATGTTCATCTATTACTAATTATGTATCATGATTCATGTAGTTCAAGTTTTTTGACCCTAAACCTATTTTAATGGACGTATATTATTTTTTATTATGTAAAACTTTACACGGTAATAGGGCTATTTATTTACTAAATATAAATAGAAATGGAAATTTTATAATAAAACTATAATAAAATAATCATTTTTCCTAAAATGAGTATATTTTTTCTGCTCTCTGCTCACCGCTCACTGCTCTAGGCTCACAAAATAGCGTCGCTCCTTCTACTGCAATTTGTTCTTGCCCTTCTGCTCCTGCCGTTTGCTACTCTTGTATATCAGCTGTTGTTGCCAGCTCTTCTTGTCTACCTGTTGTTGCTGCCTGCTGCTCTTGTACATTTTCTGCTGCTGCCAGCTCTTCTTGTCCTTCTGCTGCTGCCAAATGTTGGTGGTCATCTGCTCCTGCTGGCTGCTGATCTTCTCGACGTTGAAGTATTGGTTTGTGTGTATTGAGGAGTTTCGATCTTCCTTGGTTAGGTCTTGCATGTCTTCTTCCTCTTGTCGTTAATGTTTCCGCAGCAAACTCATTGTCTGTGAACCTATTGTACAACACATGCAAGTGTAAAAGCAACAATTGTCAATGGATAAAATGCAAATGAGTGAGATAGAGAAGGTATCTGAGTATCTTGAGTGTCTTGAGGGCTGGTGGTTGTTTCGTCCTTGCTTGTGTTTCGCTCGCATGCTTCTATTGATCTTGTGCAACATCTCTCTTTGTTAGGTGTGACCTGGTTTGGCTGGTTCAAGTGTATAGTGTGTGAGTCTCTTTCCTGGTTCAGATCTAGATCTAAGATCTGGATCTTATGGTGAAGGTTGTGGATCGGTTGCTACTGGTCTAGTCCAACACAAGGGCCCGCTCCAGATCTCCCACATAGACCATAACTACCAATCTCTAACAACTTTCTTGCAAGAATCCATCGAGATCTGTTTCAAAAGTCCTTGTCCAACACATGTGTATATTCACAACACCTTTCAACAAATAATGACACTCATAAGTGGGCTCGCAAGTAAGGTCCAACTCCTCTTACTCCCTTATGGGCCAAAAATTTGTCTAACACCTTGAACCCTCCTCACCAGGAAATACGGAGCTACTCCTCACCCATTCCCTCAACCCGTTTTACAAGGTGACATGAAAAAGAATGTTGGCAATGACTTCCACTTCTCATTTTACAATGTGAAGAGGGGAATTGTAATACTTTTACAAGCAAGTACGTTATTCAACAAGTTTCCTATGCAATAAACAAATTTTTACAAGGTGGAAAATTATCAGAAGTGGTAAAGCCTTTAGAATTATCAGTTTGGCAACTTGTAGACGCTCCTAACTTCCCTATGTATGAGTATAAATTGGATACACTCAGAACATAAAAACTTTGTAACAAAGTGAATTGGAAGAAGGTTGAGGTAGCATTCACTTTGTTGAAGACCAATTAATTTTGGAATAGTCATATACTGGATCAAACACACGTTCATAACAACAAAACATGGGTTTAAATATCGTATGGCACCTTAATTGACATGATTCTGACGAGTAGATAACATTATTGCCACGGATGTGCATTATTGTGTGCAACAAATATAGACATATGTACATGCTATCTACATTGGATATGCAAATTGCCAAACGTAAGGTCAAATTGGTCTATTTGGAAATATTGACATGTGCACATATAACATAAGCATTTCGCATCCGTCCGCAGATTACGCACAATCCCACTCCGTGCTCTAGCAATCATCTAAGTAACGAGCGCTTGCTGCATTAATTGAGCATAGTGCCCAAAATGCTTTGCATAGGGTCACCATATTGTTGTCAAGCCACTCAAAACTGTAATTGGAGAGCTAGCTATGTAGCATGCCGTACACTTCCTCGCCATTTGCGTCATCCATTCTCCGAGTGAATACTTCAATTACGATGTACAAAGACGACACCTTCAACCAAGATAATACAAGCATGTAAGTGAACACAATAATATCCCACTTTGGAAGTGGTTTCATTAATTTCCAACATGTACAACCAAGCAACTTCCAAGATAACAACAGTTGTTTGCACTCTAGAACGTGTGCTGCACTACATTCTCATACGGCTAGACTCCCAGAATCAGAAAACACGCAGAAATGCAATAAGAGGACAATGAAACCGTCACGCTTCTCCTCCAGTGCTCTCGCCCACTCTACCTAGTATCATTTTCGCATAAATATAATAATCTCCAAAGAAATTGAGCACACACTGCAAAAAAGACAACACATGGGTTTGAGTTCGTCGAAGTCCCTGTCTAACTTGTCAAATTCAAAATTTCCGAGCCAGTTCATGAAGACGTTGTGCAACTCCTCTCCTCTCCCATAAACCTTTGAGAAATTCGCAACTTACCAAGGCTGGACGTTGTAATGCTCTCAACGAACTGGCTTGAATATCACCTTCTGCACTTCAAAGCAGCGACAAGGGTTGCAGCAAGCGTGCCAGCTTCAGGAAGACATAGTATATCATCCACCCCACATTGTTGGCTCTAAAGTTCATCCAGACATTGAACTTATATTCATCCATCCAACTACAACGACAATAATCTATGGCCATAATTTAAGTCATTGCCATTTCTAGCAGTCATCATTTGTAATTTAAGCTGCTTACATGCACCGGCCCATGTCGCTCTATTATTTTTAGGTGATATGCTCTTGGCAGCTTCACCTGCTACTAAGTTGTTGTATTGACTTTCTATCTTGAACCCAACAATGGCTGCAGTATTCACCAACTTCTCACTCAGAAATAATCAATTTTATCCCCTACATGATAAAATATCCAAAAGGTTGTTTTCCAAATATCAGGGGTTGTATCCATTGTTGCAAATAGTATCTGGACGTCAACAAAAAAATTTCTGCAAGCAAGAAAATTACAGAGGTCCAAGGGAGTATCCTGTTTTTTGTCTTGGACCTTATATAAAACATGTTTTCCCATCCAAAAGAAACGGTTCTGATATATGGGCACATTTTGAATTTGCAAATTCCATGTATGTTTTCTACAATCCTCTATTTAATGTGGCATTAACAATATTACCAACAAATACAATTTCTTCCCATTTGATCAAAAAACAATTATTTAGTACATCCATTGAATTTCCTTGACATTTTCACATCATACAAACTTATTATTGCCAATTCTGGTGCAATGAGAACAAATGGAATTATACACTTCTATTCCCAATTTTAACCCCTAAATTTCAAAGAGTCGCCTCAGGGGACTCTTGAAGGTTTGGGCGAGTTTCTATGGTGTCAATATATAACATTCTTCATTGAAATTTTCATTGTAGATGGACATTACTAAGAGCTTCATGTGAGAACAATTTTTCACTAAATCCAAAATTTAACGGAAAAGTTACAAGGTTTTGGATTTCAAATGGGGAGAACGGGCACGTCGGGCAACTACAAAAACTTTTGCTACGATACTCTATTGAATGTGAGAATTTCAATAGCAGCAAGTGATATTATTTTCTTGCATATTGTCAAAAAAAATTCTTGTCTTTAGTGAAAAATAGCATATTAACCCAAGTCAAACATTCACACATTGTCACACATTATCGGACAAGGTACCAAAAAAACTTCTTCTTTTCTACCTAATACTTCAAGATTTTCTTGTTTATGGACTTTTTTTCCTTCTCCACAACAATATGCAGTGTAAATCTTCTTATTGACCATTCGGATTATCAATCCAAAACATAATAATTTCACAAAAAAATAATTAGCAATTTTTGAACCTCCACTCCTTGCACAGTTGTTTTGAATATGCTACACTCCTCTTCTACCTCTAAAATTTGGTGTATAAGGAACTAACATCATGCTCAACATGATGGTAATGGACTTAAACCTTGTGTAGTGCAAAAATTTGACACCAAGTGAAGTCAAAATCTGCTAATCCACTAAACGTAGGGAAAGAAATGAATCACTTCTATGACTTTAAACACTATTTAAATCGATCAATCCGTGCGAAAAAAGTTTATGAAATTTTGTAAGTGTGTTACTTATCAAGTTGTATTTTAGATCCTACGGTCAAAACTAGAGATGAAATTTGTGTTTTCTTCATTATTCATTGCATTAGAATCCAAAAATTTGGAGGTGTTTTTGGTGTGAAACTGTCATGGTACCTCAAGGATTCAACCAAATGGGGTCTAAAATAATAAAGCAAATCATGTAGAAAGATGAATGAAGTGATGTCCATTGGAAGAAGAAGAAGAAGAAGAAGAAGAAGAAGAAGAAGAAGAAGAAGAAGAAGAAGAAGAAGAAGAAGAAGAAGAAGAAGAAGAAGAAGAAGAAGAAGAAGAAGAAGAAGAAGAAGAAGAAGAAGAAGAAGAAGAAGAAGAAGAAGAAGAAGAAGAAGAAGAAGAAGAAGAAGAAGAAGAAGAAGAAGAAGAAGAAGAAGAAGAAGAAGAAGAAGAAGAAGAAGAAGAAGAAGAAGAAGAAGAAGAAGAAGAAGAAGAAGAAGAAGAAGAAGAAGAAGAAGAAGAAGAAGAAGAAGAAGAAGAAGAAGAAGAAGAAGAAGAAGAAGAAGAAGAAGAAGAAGAAGAAGAAGAAGAAGAAGAAGAAGAAGATTGTTACAATGAAAAGAAGATTGTTACAATGAAAATCCCTATTAAATTGTCACCATGAAAATCTCTTGAATGAAAAGATATAAAGTACATGGGATAGATGGATTAATTAAATTTTTTGGTATCGAAAAAGCACGAAAAATGAAGTTGTAACATCATACAATGATAAAGTTATATATATCTATAGTGGCCAAAGAAGGAGTCCCCAATACTATTCACAGTATAATTATTCACATCACCCACTTGGATTGGAGACATCAACACCACTAATATATTCATATCCCAAGAATGTCACATACAAATGTGATATTTTTATGAATATTCTATCAACCTCAAATAAATATTGTGTAATATTTTTATGAATCTAATCTCAAATGAATGGAAAATAAATGCACTCTATCCTAAGCGCAGATTAGTTTTATACATGTTTCATTCACAATGGAGAATGTCTAATACTTTTCAAAAATTCAAAAGATTTGTCTTTGTGATAACCCATGTAATGTCAAGGCGATATTCATGAAATGCTTAGGTGATACCCAGGTAATATTTAGGTTATATCCATTTAATACCTAGGTGGTATCCATTGTGTCCTATCACAACATGTGTACCAACGTGTGTAAGTGTAGACTTATTGTAATCAACTTTTGGAAGTTAAGTAGACATCGGTCTACTTTAAATTGTCCACATCTACTTTAAGTTGTCTACTAAGCATGGCTGCACACTTTGAAAATTCATAACTAATTCAGCTTTCATCGGAAAAATATGAAATCACTTATGTTGGAATTGTAATTGTATTGGCTATCACTGAAAAATATTAGTAGAATTATCTCGTCTCTCCAAATATGCACATTCCTTCACTTGTCGGTCTTAGGGGGCTTACCTTAGTTCCTTATCGAACCAAATCGTTACATGTTGAGCAGGCTCAGATCGTTACGTTGGCGGATGTTGATTTGATTACCTCTCCAACACCTTTTGGGAAATCAAAGATTTGTGGATCCGGGAGAGTTTCGTACCAAGGCTGAAACTCAGAGAAAGTTTCATGGCCGTTATTACTCTGGGTGACACAAACTGCTGGCCGAGGGTTACATTCAGGATGGAAAGTGAGGTTGCGTTTTAACCCTTAAACGCCGGAGCAGCCAGAAATTGGCTTCTCGGATGACATTGTTGGATGATAATCAATGTAAACAACCATTTTTCATCCAATTTTTTTTTGGGAGAGTTAATTGAATGTGTAAGTATTAGATGATGATGAAACTGGCCTCATTGAGGTGACCATGTTTTATCTAAAGAAGAAAATGTTTTTCACATAGATCTCAGTTTGAGAAACTTCTAGCTTTAGCTCTAGATTTGGATTTGATCCTATTGGATCTCAAGAGTAGAGAAGATACATTAAGGTGAGACGTAAGTCTCTTAAGTACAAAGTGGGTGCAGATGCACAGCAGTCCTTGGCTGCAAGGGAAGGTGTAACCTAACCCTAACCTAATGTGATGAATGTCTACAGTGAAGGTTTCTTCTAGTAACAACACCCTCCCTGAAACCGGAAGTGGAAGAAGTGATAAGCACTTGAGATCAATTTACAGAAAGAAAAATTTATGGTACTACAAATGTGTTCTTTGGTTGTCGTTGTCAGAGCTTACAGTAGAGTGGGTGCTACTATATTGGAGAAGTTGCTTGCAGTTGTTGAATTTGATGCGTCCAAGTGCCTTTGTGAGCATGTCTGCAGGTTGTTGATCTATTGGTGTATAAGTGATGTTGACCAATCGTTTGTTGACCATATCTCTGACATAATTTAGATGTATTTCGAAATGTTTTGTCTTGGAGTGAAATTGCGGGTTGTTAGAGATCTTGATGGCACTTTGGTTGTCACACTGAATATTTGTTGGTTTGTTGGGGTCAAAACCAAGTTCTTGAAGTAATACCCGTATCCACATTGCTTCTTTGGTTGCCTCAACCAATGAACGGAATTCAGATTCGGTGGACGATAAAGCTATATAAGTTTGTTTTTTTGTGTTCCACGTGACTGGTGTATTGTTGATGGCAAAAATGTAGGCGCCAATGGATTTCCGTTGGTCAAGGTCACCACCCCAATCTGCATCGTTGTATCCAATGAGTTCGATTTTGTCTTGTCGGGAATGAAATAGACCTTGTGATGTTGTTCCGCGGATATAGCGTAAGATGTGTTTGGCAGCTTGGAAATGTGCGAGTTGCGGGGATGAATTGAACCTAGATAGTAGGTTAATAGGATATGTAAGATCGTGCCTTGTGGTGGTGAGGAAAGAGAGTTTACCGATTAAAGATCGGTAAGTGGTAGGGTCAAAATTTGGAGTGCCAGTTTGACTTGAAGTAGTGAAACCGGGCGGTAGAGGGGTTTGTGTGGGATTGCACTCTTGCATCCCATAGTCTTCTAGTATGCTTTGAGCATAGGTGGCTTGGTGGATAAGGATGCCTCGGGATGGTATGATCAATTCTATTCCTGTGAACTTGGTGAGACCGCCGAGATATGACATCCTGAATCGAGCCATTAACCTTTTTTTAAGCCACGCGATCATGGTTTTGTGATTGCCGGTGAGTAATAAGTCATCGACATAAAGTATGAGTATGATGATGAAATTGCCTTGCCGAAATAAATATAGATTGTTGTCGGCGTGAGATGGTTGCAGTCCATGTTTTTTAAGCCAACGGCTTATTTTTCGGTTCCAATTGCGGGCGGACTGTTTCAATCCATATAAAGAACGATGTAGCTCGCAAACTAAATCCTCTTTTCCTCGAATTTTGTGCCCAAGTGGTTGATGCATGTAAACTTTTTCCTCGAGGTGACTGTTGAGATAGGCGGTTTTTACATCAAGGTGGTGTGTTTCCCATCCAAAAGTGGCGGCTAGAGCTGTAGCAATTTTAATTGTGTTATACTTGGCTACGGATGCAAAAGTTTCGTTGTAATCAATACCTTCTCGTTGTTGGAATCCTCGTGCTACAAGTCGAGCTTTATAGCGTTCGGGTATGTCACCTTGAGCTGGTTTTAGTTTGAATATCCATTTTGAAGTGATGGCTCTGTGTCCGATGGGTAACTTTGTTAAAGTCCATGTTTTGTTTTCCTCGAGGCTATCCAGTTCTTCTTTCATGGCTTGTGTCCAATGGGGGTCTTTCAAGGCATCTCGATATGTGAGCTCAGAATCTTCAATGGCTCCAATGTATCCCTCGAGTCTCGTGGAAGGTCGTCGCATGCGGTTTGAGCGTCGCAATGATGGGGTTGGTTCGATAATTTTGGGTGGAGGTGGAGAATGATACTCGGGTGTAACGGAGTGTGATGGAGCATCATTGGATGGAAGTTGGGATATTGTTGGAGGTTCCTGTGGAATGGATATGGCAGATGGTGTAATATGGGGAGTGGATGAGACGGAGGTCGGGATAATCACCTTGAATTGGTCACATATATGGTCGATTTGTGTGGTCATATTCGGGTGGGTATATCGAGATTTGTCTTCATCGATTTTGATGTCTCGTGATATGATGATGCGTTGTGTTTGGGGGTCATAACATCAATATCCCATGGTCGATTCGTCACGTCCCAATAGTATACATGTTGTTGATTTTGATGACAGTTTGTGTCGTTTTTCTTTTGGGATATGTACGTATACTCGTGTGCCGAATGTTCGAATTTGGGAGACATCGGGTTTGTTGCCGGAGAAGGCTTGTTCGGGGTCGTGTTGTTCAATACTCTTGTCGGAAGTCGGTTTGTAAGATATGCTGCAGCTTTGATTGCTTTTGACCATAAATGTTTTGGTAGAGAGTGTTGAAAACACAAGCACCTTGCCATTTCTACTATGGAGCGGTTTTTTCTTTCAGCTACTCCATTGCTTTGAGGAGTATAAGTTTGTGTGAATTCATGGTGAATCCCGGAGTTGATGAGTAATTCATCAAATGCTTTTGATGTGTATTCCGTTCCATTATCGATTCGGAATTCTTTGATACGTTTGTCAGTCTGATTTTCAAGACGGTTTTTGAATTTTATAAATTCGTAAATGACTTGGTCTTTAGTCTTGATGAGAGATATCCATAATTTTTGGCTATAATCATTGATAAATGTAACAAAGTAGCGTGCTCCGGTGATGGATGGCCGTTTGAAGGGTCCGCACACATCACTATGTACTAGTTGAAGTACTTCCGTTGTGTGGTGTGCTTATAGGAAAGGCTTTACGACTCTGTTTACCTTGTTGGCGCGTGTCGCATATAATGTCGAGATGTGGTAATCGTGGCAATCCTTTCACAATCCCTAATTTTGACATAATGTGCAGGGTTTTGAAATTAATGTGCCCCAACCTTTGATGCCATAGTAATATTTTGGCTTTGATTTTTTCATTGGGTTCTAATGCATTGAGTTCGGGCCATATTGTGGTTTCTAATTTATATAGCCCCTTGCCTTGCATTCTAGTCCCATACCCAATAGTTTCTTTGGAATAGCTGTCTTGGAGTATAACTCCTTTGTTGTGGAACTTCACATATATACCCTCATCGGTAATACGTCCCACGGATAAAAGATTGCATTGAATACCCGGCACATACAAAATATTTTTGAATTTCTTGGTTTTTCCTCTGGAGAGAATAACATTCATAGTGCCTTTGCCCTTGACTTTGTGTGGCTCACCCCCCGCGGCTAACATTTGGCTACTACTAGCATATGCTTGCACATCGCTCAAAAGGCTAAGATCCCCCGTAACATGATGTGTTACCCCGGAATCTAGTACCCATGTGGGCTGTGATTTTTCTGCCATGTTGGTTTCTACCTCACAAATATTTGTCTCACACATATATGCCTCTAAGATGCTTCCTGCACTCTCATTGCCACTGCTGGTGGAGTCAGATTCGGATTTAGGGTTTTTACCTTTGGAGATAGTGTTGGCATGCCCATGTGGGCGGCGTTTGAGTTTTCCTTCTAAGGTTTTCACTTGTTCAATAGCCTGGCGCAATAGTTGGCAATCCCGCTCAATATGGCCTTCTTCTCCGCAATAGTTACAAATTTAGCTTCCTTTGGATCGTTCCCTACGTGTGTTCCCTCGTGTTCCTTGATAATCACGACGGTTGCCTCGAGAACTCCGCCGGTTCTCCTGGGAACGTTGGTGGTCGCCGCCTCCTTGGCCGTGAGCTTCTGTTCGGTAGCTGTCTCCGCTCCTCTCGTGGCCGCGCCTGCCAATCTCCCTTCGATGATCTCCTGCCGTTCTCCCTTCGCCGTGCCTGCCATTCTCCCCGCGCGTGTTCTCCCCGCGCGTGTTGTTCGTCCATCGCCGGTTGTTGTTGTAGGGTTTGCCTCGGCCGTCGCCTCCTGCTCCACCGCTTGCCTTGTTAGGGTTTGCTTTCTTGAAAGCTAGAGCTTCAGCTTCGCCCTCCTTGTCGGCGTCTAGTTTCAGCTGCAGTTCTTCATCAAGCAGCCGTGCTTCTATTTCGAGAAATGATGGTAGTTCCTCTCTGCTCGTTTGAGTCCTGCAAAACAGCTTATACTCAGCAGGCAATGAGTTCAGTAGCAGTAACGTGCACAGATCCTTAGGTATGCCAACTTCCATGCTCTTCAATTGATCCATTGTGTCCTTCACGTCAGTCATGTACTGCTCCATTGTGATGGTTTCTTCCTTGCGAAGAGATACTAATTTTCTGAGTAGCATGAGACGACGAGATCCAAATCTCGCCTGATATCTGTCTTTCAATGCTGTCCAGAGAAGATGCGGGTCCTCGAATCTACAAACAACTGGCACGACAGAGTCTTTTACTGAATCAGTGAGTGCCTGCAATGCTATCCTTCTACCTTCTCTTTCTCTCTCAGATGCAGATCTAGATGGAGGCGTGATGCAGTAATTCCATACTTGGTGCCTCTCTAGAATCCGTTTGAGACGAAATGCCCACACTTGATAGTTGCCCAATCCATCAAGCCGGCTTGATTTAGGGATTGAGATCTCTATCTCTCTCCTACTAGTGTGATTTGTCTCTGATGTAGCACCTAGCATGTTTGATGTGCGTTCAGCTATTTCACTGATTGCCTCATCTGTGTTCATGCCTCCTAGGTGCTATTGATCTATCTCTAGAACTATGACTTAGATCTCTGTAGATCTGAACCTGTGCTCTGATACCATATTGGATCTCAAGAGTAGAGAAGATACATTAAGGTGAGACGTAAGTCTCTTAAATACAAAGTGGGTGCAGATGCACAGCAGTCCTTGGCTCCAAGGGAAGGTGTAACCTAACCCTAACCTAATGTGATGAATGTCTACAGTGAAGGTTTCTTCTAGTAACAACAGATCCATCAAAAGGATATTTTTTGATAATTGAGTCCAACTAATGAAATGAAGCTAATGATGTCTAGTTTCCATACCATTTTGAAAATTAAAAAAAAAAACCTTAAATTGAATAAGTTATTACAATTTGAACAGGGACCTATAATTGTGGTTCCAATTTTAGTTGAACACAGAACTTTTATTTACACCACAAGTTTTGGCACTATAATGTCTACCTATATTGAAAATTTCAGAATTTTTTAGCATAATTTGTATTTAATATGAGTTTTCTTCACTTTTTCTTCAGAAAATCACAATAATTTCAAATCTTGACAAAAAAATCTGTGATTTCTGTAATATAATTGAGACATGTGATCTCATTTCTAAAAAATAAAGTAAAAAAATTCCACTTATATTTGATGAGAAACTAGAGCATACAGTAGATTGAAAATTTAGAGTGATGCCACGGTCATAGGCTCCGTCGTTTAAGGGTTAATTGGCATTCCCCACCTTCAATTGTGTCCGTGGAAAATTGAATCACTGTTGCTATCCAGCCTCTTATCCTTGGGGGGGGAGTGGCCTCATGCCTGCTCTCAATAATTGGTGTGCATGGGTCCCGTTGATTAAGGTGTGTTGCTCTGCTGCTGCATTCTTATCCTTGAGACTCTCATGGCTTGGGTGTCGCGATGTTCCCGGGATATATTTTGTGGTTTGCTTGATTTAGAGTCCTCGGTAACGAGGAGGGTCTCAATAAGCTACTTATCAAGTTCTCTAGCACGCTGTTGGCCGACGGTTTCATTCAGGTTGGAATTAGAGGTTTTGATTTAATCAACAGTCCCACCTTCAGTGTTGTCTGTGGAAAATTTAATCCTTGTTGCTATCCAAGCTCTTATCCTAGGGGATTAGAGGCCTCAAACGTGCTCTCTATTTATGGTGTACATGGGTCTCAATTGATGCCATTGTGTTTCTCTGCTGCTGCATTGTTAACCTTGCGATTCTCGTGGCGCAAGAGACCTCGGTAACAAGGATGGTCTGAGTTGCCTACAATCAACTTGTTATACTCACTAATGGTGTTGGGCAATTTATATTATTACCCTCTAACTTTCAATTTCTCTTTGTCTTAGATATTTCAAGACGGAGCTCCTTCTTAAGAAAGAAATTAACAAGAAATCCTTTCCAAAATTGTTTGGAGCTTGGTTGGAGAAGAGCCTAAAGGATACTTATATGGTTACACCTAGCCAGGGACGTGCTTACAATTTAACCAAGCACTATGCTTGTCCATGGTACTTGGAATGCTTGAAGAAGTTTGTCCCTACCAAGGAGCAAGATGAGAAGGTTGGCCAAGCCCCCCAAACCCAAGTGCCTGAGGAAGACTCTGATGATGATATCAGTGAAGGCGCCCTTGCCGGGGTAGAGACAAAGAAGACTTCCAAGAAGGGCAAGGAGACTAAAAACGCCAAGGATACCAAGGAGCCCAAGAAAATAAAGGAGACAAAGGAGACCGAGAAATTGAAGGACCTCAATGAGAGCAACGGAAGTAGTTCAAAAGAAAAGGATAAGGATGAAGCAGTTGTTGTGGTTGGCGCTACGGAGAATATTTATGTGGCGACCCTAAATCCTAGCACGTTGAGCAATCCAACTCATTGTCCTACGGATTTATTGTCAGTGCCGACTGAGATCTTTGCTTCATCACAACTTTATGCGCAGACTGCTAAACTCATACACACATGACATTAATAGCAAGGTCCTCGTCTTAAAGACTTTTATTTACACCATCATAGAGTACATGGTCAAAAAGCATCAATTGTCCCCTGAGTTCTTGCAATTGCTATTGTTTGCAAAAAAGACATGGCCCAAAAACTCCATTTAGTTTTTTCTAACTCCACTTAATCAATATTGTTTCATGTGCTATTACATGTTCTAAAGTCTTTTCTCTCATGTTGCTCTTTGCCTTAGATGGATCTGAGCCAGCAACGACGGCTAGGTGGTGTGCCCAAGAAAGAAGCTTGCCTTGATCTTATCATGGCCGATATGCACCATGGACTTCCAATCCCGGATATGGAATCATCTATCTCCACGTGGAATTTGTTACGCAATGAATGGCCAGAGTCCATATTCGAGGTGGCCCGTAACACACTACAAGATGACGGGACAATTATGCTATTCTACCCTGATATTCCACAGGTCCGGCTTGCTACGGATGCTCTTGCAAAAGCTTACAAGTTTACGGTGTTGTATGATTGATGGAGCCTCAACGAGATGCTCCTCACATCATACAAAGGCAACAATCGCACGGTACTACTTCTTACCCTTTCAATCTTCCAAATCCTTCCCTTCTACAACATTTTTTTTATGTCTCTAACCTATAATGAATTGTGATGCCCTGTCAGATCTTAGAGTTGGAAACTCTTTCTTCGATTTAACCTTGGACTGGGCTTTCTGCATGTGGCCATCTTCCTATTTACAAAAGGTTTATAGAGAATATCTAATAATATAAATGAATGATTAATATCATATAATTATTTTATTATAATGAATAAAATAGTATTATCATATAATTTAATATACACTTATAATAATTACTTGTAGTATTATATTTATATTATTTATTGATATATGATTAATATTTTTTACAATTTATATTTATATTTTAACAGTTTTATTATATAATTAAGCTATAACCTCCGCTGAATGCCATGGTCCTGTGCTGGTTAACGTTTTAAATGCCCTATCATCCAACGTACACCTACTCCTACTACAGTCAGTAGCCCCACCAACAGACCGTTTGTCACTACTTCTCATCCAAAACCCTCCAAGGCTTTCCAACCCAGGATGGATGAAAACACTAACTGAGGATGAAAAGTTTTCCACCCGTTGAAAAAGTTCATCTCCACCCAACATCCAAATGCTAAAAGTCGTCAGGCATCCATCGATGACGATCAAACGATCGTCACGTTCGTCGACGAAGGGATGAACGATTTTCACGTCTGGACGGACGGAAAGCGCGCCTCGCCGGTGGCGTGGGCCAGTTGCCGTTCGGAAAGAGGACAAGCTTGCCGTTGGAGCAGCGCGCACCTGTCTCGCGGTGGTAAATGATTTCCGCGTGCAGTGGAGTTTGCGGTTCATCTCCCGGAGCGCATCGAAGGTCACTGAAGTTAGTGCAATATCGTCTCTGAAACTTTGTCTGATCGAACCTGGATCGACTTGGTCTGATTGAAGACTTGTTTCTGGATTTGATCCGTCAAGTCAGCTGGTTCATTACTAGAATGCTAGGATGTTAGTTGGGAATGTCTGATCGAAGGTTTGCTAGATTTCCAGGGTGATGTGAATGGCGTCGATGTGAATGCGTTGATGTGAGTCGTGCTAGATTCTTGGGGTGTTTGTAGGGACGCGCTCGAGTTCGTGATTCTAGCAATGGATACTTCTTCAATGGCAGAGGATGGCGCGAGCCTCTGTCGGTTTGCCGCCAGAGGTATGAACTCACTGATAATGAGTAGAGGCGCGTCAGATGCCTGCAGGCGGTGAAAATTCTTCGCACCCTTCCATCTGTTTTGTTGGACACTGGTGTTTCTAGATTCTAGTTAGAGCGCAATGGGGTCAGAAGTTCCGAGTCTGGAGTTATGGCCGAAGCTCCGTCGTCGCATTAAGGAGTGCAGAACGCGGAAAGCGAAGAGTAAGTTCCATTCGTACGCCTCTCAGGGCCTGGAGAAATTCTCCCTCGTGTATGCGGAGCTGCAGGCCAGACGAGACTCCATGGTGGAGTGGATCGGCTCTCCGGGTTCGATGGTAAGATCCATGTCCAGGTCTCGTAGTACACGGGAAGTTGACTCACAGCCTGTCGTAGAGAGCGTGTCTAGTGCGGACGTGTTTTTTGACAGCAAGGCCGACACTGAAGACGTAACAGTCGTCGGAGATGCGGAGGAGCGTCTATTGGTGGAGCCTGTGGCCTTCGAGGAGTCAGTCCGGGGCGTGGAGATGGTGCTTCAGCGGGAGGTGTGCGGGTTCAGTGGACTGGAAGTGCGAGGGAGGAAGGGCGTGAGGGCGCGGAGGAGGTCACTGTGCGGCCGCGAGAGGAGGTGGAGGCACGTGAACGCCACCTTCGTTGTGATCCTGGGACTCATGGCGGAGGAATCCGCCAATGTGGCAGGTTCAATTCTAGCCGCGCTTCTGCTCGCTGTCGCCTCCCGTTGCCGAAGAGGCAAACAGCAGCTGTGCCGCCTCCTGTCCGACATTGTTAAACACCTGCGGGGACAACTGACGGTTCAAGGCTTGGCATCGGAACGGATAGATGAAGAATCTCCTCTTGTCTCAGCTCCTGGAAACCGTGACTCGGCTAGTTTAGAATCTCCAGTCATTACCTCTCCTGTGAACAATGGCCAATCTTCTCTGCCGACAAACCGTGAGTCCACTCTAGAATCTCCAGGACTCAGCAGCTCTCCTTTGAGTCATGGCCAATTTCCTCTGCCTAGA
The DNA here is from genome assembly GCA_963971425.1 of Bryoerythrophyllum caledonicum. Taxonomy (NCBI): domain Eukaryota; kingdom Viridiplantae; phylum Streptophyta; class Bryopsida; order Pottiales; family Pottiaceae; genus Bryoerythrophyllum; species Bryoerythrophyllum caledonicum. The sequence goes on along the minus strand of OZ020526.1, from coordinate 2,858,467 downwards.
AACCGTGATTTAGCTTGTTTGGAATCTCCAGTCTTTAGTCATTCTCCACCATCCCACGTCGAGAGTTGTCGATCTCCAACTTCGAACAAGCTGAACCAGCTCAAGACGAAGATGCTGAAGTCGTTCTCACAGACGAAATCCTCCCGCGAGTTTAGAGCGCAACGTGCCAGTAGCATGCCGCCTGTCTCAACAGCCTGTGAAGATGCAGAGTGTCACTTGGGTTCTCAATCTGAGCGGTGGAGTGTCCTGGCACCTGAGGATAATTTACTACCTCCAGCTCGATCCGTCAGTCCGCCGGATCGTCATGTGACGAAGAAGAAATCGTTCCTGCAACGAAGGTCTATGCTACATGACGACGTCGCCTCAGAGAACAATATCAGGTGCAGCAGCTTCAGCAGGTCGCGGTTCGGGAGTCTGAGAATCAGCATCTCTCAGTCTCACCAGGAAGAGTTTGGGACGGCCTCGCCACGCTCCCTGCGCATCGGCAGTCTCAGGATAAGCACGTCCATGAAAGACTCCCCGAGACGATCAGTGGACTTCTCCAAGAAACCTTGCAGCAGCCCTGCCACAGTGGAAGGCTTGAGGACTAGTGCACATCATGAGCGAAGCCCATTTCCTGAGCGTGAGATGAAGAGGCGCCAGAAGCATGAGGTCTTTCTGGCTGTGATCTTTCTCGTGGCGCTCCTGTTCCTCACCGTGGGCCGCGCCGCAGCGGTGTTGGCAACCAGTGCGTCCCTTATGTTTCTGTCGCAGCTGGACAAGTTCCAGCAGTCTAGTGGAGGCGCAGGCTGGGACACGGATGTTTCCCGACGCACCATGTCGATCTCCAGAAAGCTGAGAACGAGTGAGCCCAGTTTTCTCAGTCCTCGCAACTCTGCCAGCCCGCGCACACCAGCTTCGTTTAGTACGACTCCCACGACCATGGCCAACGAGTGTCGGAGGAGTATTTGCATGGGACAGTTCTTCGGAAGGAGCAAGCAGCCTTGAAGGATGTCCGTTGAAGTTTGATCCATTGGCGTTGTATATTTGGTGATAGAGGATCAGCCAAGACATGTGAATTGTATCAACCAGGAGGACTAGGTTTATTGTTGGAGAAGACTGCTCTGTACTTATGCGATTGTGCCCTGTTAAACCAGCAAGTGGCGAGGAGATCGAGAGTAGAATACTGTGAATAGCGTACTAGTAGGCAGTGCAGAGGATTGTCGAGTTAGTAGGATGCTGCTTGTTACAGGTCTTCTTAGCATCGTCAGTTTTTAGACAGCGTGGTGTACATTACACTGAAAGGTAGGAGACCGTGCTTTAGCTGGGAGGAAATTTATTTTTGCTGAGAGGGAAGATGTATACGTCGAAGCTGCTTGTGCAGTTCGTGATTTATATGAAAATGATTCAGAAGCGACGGCATTTTACTCCGATGAATAGTGTCCAAATTCTCCTGAATGCACAGGCATTCCAGGAATAAACAGTGAGCTTTTGGATGATGTCCGACTGTGAACCCCGGGACTTCTTTGCAGCCCCTGGACAGAAGGTTTAAGTCGTCCAATTTGATACGCAGAAACAGAGCGCATGAGTTTTGGAAAGGTAGGTGATTGATGGTCCCGCATCCATGTTCTAGGCCAGATACCACATAGACGAGACTCGATTGTGAACAAACTACTAGATAGGTTGCTATCGGGAAGGTTAGCTACATTAGATATAAACTCTCCCGCAAACAGCAGGCAATAGCACAATCTAGTGTAATCACAATCAGTATCCTGTAGATCAAATAATCGCAGCGGGCACGAATCCAGAGGCTTCCTGCAGCACTCTCCCTCGCCCCTGAAGCAGAATCTCAAACTGCGCTCTCTAATAAACAAAGCAGCGAAGGTGAATTCAAACGCGCAGCCCGAGGCTACCTCAACAAACTACGCACACAAATCGCTGACTCTAGAAAGAATGAGCACACGGAAAATAGACGACACGAATTGTAAACACGAAGGCATCGTAGTAGTCCTTCGCACCTCTGCCCAGTCTGAAGTATTGAAGCTAAGTTAATGCCGAAAATGAGAGCAAGAGCGAAAGGGCACAACGCACAAGCAGCAAGCTGGAAAGGCGCAGGAAGGGGGCAATGGTTTCCATTGGTTGTGACGCCAGGAGAGACACCTCGGAATCCCCCATGAAAAATCCGGGCGTGGGACTAGTGGTGGTGCTCGGGAGCCACCTCCGACTCGTTCTTCTCTCGCCCCACCCACTTCATTTTCTCGCCTCCTACTCTTGCCCTGTTGCCCAGTTTTGTGTTTGAATTAGTTGATCGTGTTTCAGAGAGCTCGTGTGATCGTTGTATTACGCGTGTAGTCTCTCTTTGATTTTCTGAGCTTTGGTTGAGTGTGAGCCACTTGGAGGCTAGAATCGTGAGTTCCAGGGACGGAAGAGTGGTCGGTCAAAGTTACAGACTGCGTCCATTTTCTTGCAGATGTTTCCTTTAGCAGCGCGAATTGGCTTGTGGAGGCAGACCCTTGCTCTAGTGTAGCAAAACCTCTGAGTGGTACGCTTTCCAAGTAGAGAAGCTACAGTGGACACGACATTGTTGGATTTTGAGTGTCGGTTTTCCCAATGGAGTACTCAGTAATTTGTTCCTCCAATCTCTGTCCCTTGAAATCGGCGTCGCTTAGAAACAGCATATTCACTGAGCTTATTGATTGCCGTTCTACTTGGCGCAAACGCATCACATATCTGAGAGGCAGTTCATATATAATTTCTTTTATGTTTGGTTCGGTGTTTGCCAGCCTGCATAAAGTAGACAGATATTTTATGCATATCGAGAAAAATACCATGCTTCGTGACTTTATACGCCAATTCATTGAAGTCGAAATTATTCCAAATTTGATCGGTTGTTTGAGTGCCACACTTGGGTTTAAGGAATCCCGCGCGCTTGGTTCCTTTAGGTTTGTATATGCAAGCGCCTCTTCCATTCAGTTTAACCTTGATACTTTATTAGCTCTTTTCGAGGCTGGCCAGGAATTTGCAAACAAAAACATAGTTTCAGTAGTTGTCCTCTCTATTGTGTATCAGTACCTCCTCGGTCATGTGAATAGAGGTGGTACCAAGACCTACAGCCCTGGTTCTATAGAATTCAGGGACATCTACGTCTCGCTCCTGCTGTTCCGAGGCGCCTACATTTCGATTAAGTTCAGAGACTTAGCCTCTAGAACAATGAGGCGCAGACACAAGAAAGACAAATCCAACAGGGTTCTAAAAGACGAGTTCGGCCAGGTCCAATACTACGACAAGTACGAGCCGCGCTTCACTCCTCCCCAAGAGAAAGGTACGCAAAAGCAGAGTTACCTTCCTCTCGGAGGGTACGACGCTCACAAGGATGCAGAGCTTGTGTGCCAGATTGCAAGGTATTACTACAGGAAGGATGAGGGAGTGATGGCTCTGGCGAATGGCTCCCACTTCTCCATTCCGGTGATGAGTGAGGAAGAGCGCAGCCTCTGTGGCGAGCAGAAGCGGGAGTGGGTCTCAGCAAAAGCCAAAGCGATCTTCAAAGAGATCCAGAGGGAGAAGGCTTCAAGGAGGCTGCCAAGTGAGGGATCAGGTTGATGCTCGTGGCTGCTCACCCTCTGCAAAACACTTAGTTAATGCACCCCTCGGGTTAGCATCCACAGACGGAATCGATGCATTTCTTGGAGGACTTTCTACACTAGCGGAGAAGCATAGGCCCCTGGTGAGTGTCGATGCAGGAATTTTTCTGGACTTCAGTTTGGAGACGTTCGACGTACCTATGCCAACTATACAAGAAAGGTTGAATGAGGAGCTGCATCTTCAGAAGAGGCAGCTCGCGGCCGAATATGACCTACAGTTTGCAGAGGAACATCAGAAATACCGGCATCTAGAAGAGGAGAATTCGGAGCTGCGACAGGACAATAAGCGCTTGAAGACCATGCTCCAGCAAGCAGCAAATCCACTTCGGGCCTTCTTCCTAACCTCCACCGTTGAGCTTGGCAGTTCAATAGGAAATTGTTTGTAACTAACTGGTTTCTTGTTTAACGTGAATGGTCAGTCTTGTCTTCTTTAAGGTGAATGTTTTCTAATCCTCATAGTAGAGTACTGTACATTTTCAGGTGACCTTCCCGTTCTGTAGCTAACATTAGTCATTGCAGAGTAAGAGGCGTATTAATCAGGATTAACTTTTAGCCCACACTTGGTGACTTATCTCATATACGTTACTTTCACATTATGATATGCATATGTCAGTTCGAAGGTTTCAAATGTACCCTCATCAAAGTATTGCTTGGTCACAGAATCGTTGTCGGATGATTTCCTAGCGTTCCTCAAAGACATGCTGTCAATCTTCTGCATGCTTTTGTGGGATGTTACTTTTATTTAAGATGTCTCCATGTCAATGCGGCTGATCGGAAACCTTGTAACCTGCACATGAGTACCAGAGAAGAAGATAATTTGTGTGATAGAAACAATCCTATATTTTCCATGTTTGTCAATATTTCTTTACTACAATCTTTGAAGACAATAGACTTATCCGTTAATTCCTCCCAAAGAGGACAATTTTGGGAAAACGCCCCCAAACTCCCTCCAAACTCCTCCAAGGCTCAAAATGGGTGTAATATGAACTTAGAGAGTCTTTTCCATCTGTGGGGTGTGGTCACCTAGCTCCTAACTTTGGACCACCCCAAGGCAAGCCAAGCTCCCCCAAAGTGGGAGTGTGTTCACCCTAGGTGCCCAAAGTTTGCTATAACGCTCCCCCAAACTGGATGCGCATTAATACTTGTGTAAGAGTTTGTTACCCACTACACCGTTCCCTGAATATAGTGTAGACTAGACTATTTGAAATTTCCTACACTAATTTCATTAAACGCAAATTAAAGTGGTCCACTTCAATTTTCCATCCACATCAAATCATGTCCATTAGAAATAGTGTGGCTTGTTTCAAAATAAAAGACACGGGAATTGATGTGGATAAGTTTTTACAAGATGTACCCTAAAACCAAAATTATAATATAATAACATAATAATAACATAATAACATAATAAAATAATAACATAATAATACAATAACATAATAAAATAATATAACATAATAATATAATAACATAATAATATTATTTTATAACATAAGAATATAAACATAATATTATAATATAATATATCATAATATAATATTAACATAATAATATAACATAATAACATAATTATATAATAATAACATAATAATAACATATATGAATAACATAATAGCATATATTATAATATTAATATTATATACAATAATAACATATATAATAATAATATATTAATACTATATTAATAACCAAAATTGATGTGGTCCACATCAATTTTCATCCAAAACTAGAATTGATGTGGTCCACTTCAATTTTCATCCACATTACCTATACCTCCACACTATATTCAGTGAACGGTGTACCATATATAGGAAAAACACAAGGTGGAAACACAAGGTCAAAACACAAGGTGAGGGACCTATAATTAATGGATAACTCTAATATTGAATTGTTTTTGCAACAATACCAAAATCACATCCATAAACTATTTTTCTAATCATTGGCAATTTTTTTTAAAATACCAATATTGCAATCTTAGTACAATAGAACAGTGTACTAATGCACCTTTTCCAGAACTCAATCCCAAGATATTCTAGAGTTGGATCCCTTAAATCTAAACTCTAATCCTTTCAAAAAGGACATTAGTATAGTCCATTCTATTACTATACCTTAGGGGCATGTTCGACAATACATAAATAATTAAATCAAATTCTAATTCTTTCAATAACATTTGTGCAAAACTGTTGAAATTGGTAAAATTACAATCAATAATTGCCAAAATTTAGAAAATTATCCAATAAAGTTTTGCCACAAATGTGAGAGCCATACATGAAAATAATTCCACACATCTTCTTGCAAGAGGCCACCACTCATGTACCAATGACCTTTTAATCAATTGGAAATGTATTAAAGTACAAAAGTACTCCCTCAGTGTCAACGCAATGCCATGGGAGCTTCCTCGTGATGGTGTGCAGTGTTTAATGCCCTTTTCTATGATGGCACGTGATCCTCATCTATGATTTAGAATCCATTTACACAAAATATGCACAACCGAAACGGTACATAGCTTACATGAAGCTGAGCAAGTGATGGTACCGGTAATTAGAATTCGGGGGAAAAAGATTCAGTATAATTACACTATGTTGCAATCAGTGAAAGGAACTACTAACTTCCTATTCAATGAATAATAACACCTCTCAAATACATGAAATCTCAAAATTCACACTCCTGATTCCTTGCTGAAGCTTTCTGTCTGTAACCAAATTTCGATTATACATGTCGAACGCATCTATTCCTTTCGGCTCAGAAACAAGTAATTATCGAAGAAGCTTTCAAAGAACTGTAGCTCAAGACTCCCTTGCCCTGCCCTCGGCCAAGTGACCAACACATCCCCAACAATACGCTACAAAAGTCGCACTGCCCACCTCATCACCAGTAATCACCACAAGAGCACACGCCATCGTTGAAGTGGTGAAACCGATTAGCATCCCTGGCCACAATCTCCCGTCCTGTCACCTTCGAGATAAACTTGGTTGCTGTGTGGCAGTCTGAACACACCCGGAGGTTATTGTATACCCGAATTGGTTTTCCATCACGAGTGTGCATCAATCCATATGCAATAGCCAACTTCTCGCTATGAGAGCAGAGAGCTAGTTCTTTGTCGTCCTCATCAATATTCTGCAACACTAGCCGGGTATCAGGAATGTAACCTTCAGCCTTGATTCTTTCGGTCAATCTGTTCAGCTCGGCATATATCTCCTTCGTTTCTGGGTGAGATGTATCTCCTACGACAAAGCGATGGATCATGCTATCAACTTCAATCCAGCTAAGCCCTGGCTCCTTGCGTATACCTCTCTCCTCCATCATAGTGCGCACCAATGACACCTGCTCCCACTTGCCAGCTGCAGCGTAAATGTTGGAAAGCAGAACATATGTCCCAGCGTGGCTCGGTTCCAATTTCAGACGCTCATTGGCAGCAAGTTGCGCCATTTCCACATTACCATGAGTTCTACAAGCACCAAGCAAGGCTCCCCAAGTTGCTCCGTCTGCTTCAACTGCCATGTTACCAATGAATAGCAATGCTTCCTCCAAGTGTCCTGCCCGCCCAAGAAGATCCACCATGCAGTTACAAATAACAGTATCAGGCTTGATGCCACATTCTTGCGTCATAGCCAGAAAGAGTCGACGGCCGTCCTCCAGAAGGCCTGCATGACTACAGGCCGACAAAACTGCCACCAATGATCTCTCGTCGGGCTCTACACCGTCTCTATTCATATTTCTGAACTCTTCCAGAGCTTCGTGACCGCATCCATGTTGTGCAAGTCCCCCAATCATCGCATTCCATGTAATTACATCGCGTTCATTCATCCTGTCAAAAACTAGTCGGGCATCATCAATACTGCCACACTTTGCATACATGTGAATGAGCGCATTGCCCACGCGCAAATCAGACTCCAATCCTGCTTCCAGGGCATGGCCATGAACCTCCTTCACCCACCCCAAAGCCCCTGCGCTGGCACATGCATTCAGTATGCTTATATAGGTAATTGCATTTGGTTTCAAGCCTCCCCGTTTCATTTGGAGAAAGAGTCCATATGCTTCCTCACCACAACCACTTTTGGCATAGCCTCCAATCATCAAAGTCCAGGTAATTACATCGCGTTCCTCCATTCTGTCAAACACTAGTCGGGCATCATGGATACTGCCACTTTCGACATATGCGCCAATCATCGCATTCCATGAAATTACATCGCGTTTCACCATTCTGTCAAAAACTAATCGGGCATCATCGATACTGCCACACTTTGCATACATGTGAACGAGCGCATTGCTAACGCGCAAATCAGACTCCAATCCTGCTTCCAGGGCATGGCCATGAACCTCCTTCACCCACTCCAAAGCCCCTGCGCTTGCACATGCATTCAGTATGCTTATATAGGTAATTGCATCTGGTATCAAGCCTCCCCGTTTCATTTGGAGAAAGAGTCCATATGCTTCCTCACCACAACCACCTTCTGCATAGCCTCCAATCATCACAGTCCACGTAATTACATCGCGTTCCTCCATTCTGTCGAAAACTAGTCGGGCATCATGGATGCTGCCACTTTCGACATATGCGCCAATCATCACGTTCCAGGAGAAGACATCAGCATTGCTCAAATTATCAAAGATTTGCCTTGCCTCCTTGATGCACCCACACTTTGCGTACATCTGAAGGAGGGCAGTCCCGACACGCACATTTGTGTCAAGGCCCCCATGTCTCATGTATGCATGAACTTCTTTGCCCCATTTCAAAGCTGGTGGACTGGCACATGCCTTCAGGATCCTCAAGTAAGTAATCTCATCCGCCTCCACATTTGCTTGACGCATTTGATGGAATATTTCCATTGCATCCTTAGCATGATTGCGCTGAGCATAACCTCCGATCATGACCTTCCAACTAATAAAATCCTTCTTCAAAAGTCCATCAAACACTCGGCGTGCATCCTGCAATCTCCCACACCTCATATACGCACTCAATAGACTGTTCCCCACATATGTATTTTGGTCCATTCCACTCTTGATGATGCAGTCATGTATCTGCTGGGCCGCCAGATGGTCTTTCTGCTTCAAGCACCGCTTCAGAACAATAACATACGTGTACGAGTCTATAGTGATGCCTTGTTGTAGACGATTCTTCAGAATAGCAATTGCTTCACTCGTGCTACTGGCACTTTGCACATCCATACTGCCACCGCCACCTCGTACAATTTGCCTCCGCTCTTTTGCACCGGTAGGCAGAATGTTTCCTTCTCCATTGCTGCCCATGCGTAGCCTGTCTCATCCATAGATTCTTTATTAGAACAACCTTGCGAAATAACACTAGTGCTTAAGGGTGCAAGACCATTAATACCGTAAGCTCATATCTTTCAGTATGCACAATAGTTGCAAGCATCCATTTGCAATCTTAGCATCTCTGACATGCATAGTAATTTGACATGCATAGTAACCATCCCACTTTAAGAGCATCGAACAATGCACAGAGGGAGAAGCGCATGTTGCACAAACCAAATTCTCAGACCCACTCCAATCCCAAATTTTGGCTGCAACTACTCCTTGCCATTAAGGAAGTGACACGGCTCAATTCCTGGAGTTACGTGCTCATGCCAATACCATCTTCCTTGTGCAGTGCCTTGGGAATCTCTGCTGTCACAACCAACATCACATTGCACTCTCTCTTGAGTCACCGGTGTGAGCCTTGCCTTCACCCATGCTGGAGTTGACCAACCATCTATCCACAGTGGTTTCCTTGTCACCTTATGTTTGAAGTCAGGTGACCTGGGATTCTTCTGTGGGCACCACAACCCAGGATCAGATCTGGAAAACTTCACTGAGACCCCAACAATCAACGATCGAGGAATATATGTTTCTAAACAACTGCAATGACCTGGTCAGGCTCCACTTCAGAATACGCCAATGCCAATATCTAGGCGTCAAGTTTCACTGCGTGACCAGAACCTTGTGCAAGCAAGACAAATCCTCCTCGCTTGCTGATCCAAGTCATACATCCACTTCCTATCGTCCACTGACATGTAGTCCCCGTGATACCTTGTCAACTCTGTTGTCCCACCACTGGGAAGCATCTGCAAAATACTCCTCCCAAAGTTGTTCGATTGTCTGTGTGCCGCCGGAATCGGCTGCAACATATTTCCTCCATGTCAGTCACGTTCTCTCCAGACTGCATCGACCTCTTTCCATGACGACGGGCATCTCATACATACCTGAAGGACTGGCATTCGGGGCTGATCTCTTCCAAACTGATGAATACGATGAACACCTGATTTGTCCACGGCTACTTCTCCCATGAGAGGACGAGAGCACGAATAAAGAAGAATAGACAAGCCAGGGAGATTTGAGGTGTTCGATAGCACAGACAACCTGGTACAAATCCAAATAGCGTGCCAAAAAGTAACCAAGGAGCAGTTTGAACACACTCTTCCCAACAATACTGCGGCTGAAAAGCTAAAACTCACTCACCTGTGCACCAGCTGCACACGCCAACGACAATCTCCTACACCGTTGCCCTGTTGCCTGCAATCTAATCGAGTGGGCAATCCCATCACTGTCTGCCTGCATCCAGAGACCAATTGGCCACTTACGGTATCGTCCACGAGAGACACTTGAATCCATAGCCTAGACACAATTACACTATCGTCCACGAGAGATGCCTAAGTCCATAGCCTAGACACACAGCACCGAGCATGGACACCTTCAAGTTAGGGTTTCCGCTTCTCAAGACATAAATTAGGGCCGCTGTAGGCACATCTCACCCTTTCGTCCTTCTTGTGTAGATAGAAACAGGAACGTCAGAACATGACCACTCAGATTGAGACCAAGTGACTCCGGTGGCGTGAGAGGGAGAGCCTGGGACTGGTTACGTACAGCCTGTAATGCATACTGATACGTGACAGCACCAAACGAATTCCACAAACTGCAAATATCGAGCACAGAGCCCCTGTAAATTCGTACCTACAAAGACATAGATTCAGCGCTGACTGAATTGACTCCCAACGCCAAAAAACCAATTGAGAGGCAAGTAAGCATGTACTCACTCTGCAACGGTCTCTCCCGCGACATTCGTCCAGGCATTGACGGCCCGGACGTGGCGCAAGCGAATGCGAATGAGGCGCAGCATGAACGGGGAGCAGTGCGAGCGTGGCCATGGCGGCACGGGCGTGGCGAGAAAGGAGCACCGCAGCAGCAGCGCACGCTGATGCGAGTGGGAGCTCGCCGTCCCTGCTGCATCGCTGCAACACCGAAAGTGTAAGTGTAAGTGGGCATGGCCATGGCATTCCCGGTGAGTGCCCCCATTTCCGTCTGGGCCCCATATCCGTCTGCTGTAGAATCTTCCAGATATTGTACATGCTGCAGTGCAAGATGAACAACAGCCCTACATCAGAATCAGCACACGGATTTTGAACCCTGATACTTTCAACTTCAACAAGTGTCAAGAAATTCTTGGGGTGTTCGAAAATTGTTTTTATTATGGATTTTAACTTCATTTCAAATTGGAGATCCAAGATAATTCGTTCCATAATTCTCTATCGCCTCGAGATGTGTGGAATTGCTTATTCAGGCGAAAATGGGGGCACTCACCTCGTAGCCTTTAGTTTCAGTTTTGTGTGTAAATGTATTTGCGGATTGCGTTCATTTGAGTGCATTCTTGAATGGAACTGCACCGAGATCCGAGCCTTTAGAAGAATTAGGTTTACAAACATGATTAATACACCTATTATCTAAAGATGGCAGATCAAAGTGGAGGATTAAAGTGGAGAGTGATCAAAGTGAAGAGGATCAAAGTGGCTGATCGGAAACCCTGTAACCTGCACATGAGTACCAGAGAAGAAGATAATTTGTGTGATAGAAACAATCCTGTATTTCCATATAATCCACGACTCATTTCTGGTGCAATTCCTGGAGGCACCATGCAGCAGGATACCCACCCATATTAGAAAGAACATAGAACAAACTACAAGTGGAACCTTGCTCTCTAACCTATAATAGATACTGAACCTATCCAAAGATTGGCTGTAATCCCGACGAGTTGATAGGACACCATGGAATTTGTACCTTGACCTTTTCGCAAACTTTGTCACCCTGGAAAATAATGACGCCATCTCGCACACCATGTTGCCCTCCTGTTAGACACCATATCCTTTGCCACTAGCAATTTTCTGGATCGAACGACCTTACAGATTTCCTCACGCAAAATGAAAGAATAGTAGACGCATTACTACTAATATCCATTCTCCAGCGACTCCCCAACTATTCTTACATGGTTTCTGAATATCGAGCTCGAATTATGTTGCGGGATCCTAGAGGATCTTCAATGCATGAATTGCCCCTCTTGTTCAAAAGACTTGCCTAGTCTCGATCAAGAACCTCAAACAACTTTCAATTCTAATGAATTCTAACAGCGGAAATTTCAACCTTCAGCTCAAGAAAACCTAATGAACAAGAGATGACCTCACCTGCAGTGCCTTCAACAGAAAAACAAGAGCCTGATGCTAGTTCCCTTTCCTGTACGCAAAGGAGCACCCTCAACGACGCTCCCTTCACTGACCTCATTCAAAGAAACAGGACACAGAATTAGAAGAGAAACGGCCTACCACAAGGGTATCCATTAGAGAAAATCAGCAGTACATCAATGAAAAATACGCCTGAGGCACCTGAAGGTCTTGTGCTCCAATTATTCGTCCTACCCAACCTAAATACACTCCAACGCTCAATAAATCCATGAAATTATTATTATGCTAGTCGGCCACGGATGATAAAAGGAAACGGTACTAAACTGAAGTCTTGGTCAACCTCAGAGGTACGAGGAAATCTTGGAGTACCAAAATATCATTCCAAGTACACCAATTCTGGATTTTGAAAATCTACCCTGTCATTGACAACACTTGGTAATGAATGAAGACTCCTGGAGCGTATTTTGTGAGATTAAGCAGCAGGCTGAATTTAAATAGAAGGAGAAAACTTACTGCTCTGATTCAATTCCACAGAATATCAACTACACAGACAGTACAAAGCTCGCCAAAGTGCGTTAAAGAGTAGAAACGTCATCACTCTCCCAAATCTCGAAAACCAGAGTGGATTCAGTAGATTCTATCAGAGAGAGTTTCACCTACTTGGGTACTACTTGCGTGCTCCGGATTGTTGTAGGCATGAGCATGGTGCTGCATGTCTGCATTCCATCCACCTAGACACATCTCCATCTCCTTTTATACACAACCTTGCAAATCTTGTCCAATCCCTCAGGAACGAGCATAGTGTATGTCTGCATTCCAGCTCCATTTAAACGTAAGCCTGCCTGACACATTAGAACCCCAACCCAGCAAGCTTGCATTCCATCCAGCTTCACTACTGCAACGGCACCAAGCTCACACCCTGCCTGAATCAACACACAGGTCACATTGTGCAAGACGTGAAATAAACGCACCTCGGCATTCACTATTAGGCATGAGCAAGTAGATTAGGCCGTAGACTGAATAGTTGCAGACAGACATCCATATGAGTTTTTTGATACTCCAATACTTAACAAACCAGTAACAATATCACATCTTTGAGAGTCTCCGTGACATTGTATGAAATCAGACAAACAATAACTGTGCAGGACAGAACCATACGCACGTTGGCATAAGCAAGTTGAGTACTAGAATTACAGCAGACAAACACATCCAAGTGAGCTTTTTTTTTTCTTACTCCGACCGGTAACGATACCACATCTTTGAGGTTGAATATAGAAGCAGGGAAGAGACTTACACTCTATAAAATCCATGGCAAATATTGATCAACTCTCATGCTTTTACTTGAAAAGTGAACAGAGATTAACAGGAGCTCACGTAAGGCATTTCAGTGAGACAGCAGTCACCGCTAGAGTAAGGTAATTCCAAACCGAATGTGAAGTGCAAGAGACATGGAATAAACCCTCACTCGTGCGAGATAACAACCATTCCTGCACATTCCGTTCAAGATGCAACGACTCTGGCCATGTTCGACAGCTATTCTCATGTCAGGTTCCGAAGTTACCAATGGAAAACCCTGATTCAAGCGAGATGAAAACTTAAGTTTCCCTAGTGCAAGGTAGGTCCAGATCAAACCAAACGCAGATCAGCATTCAATTTGCGCATGAGCAAATAGATTAGATTCTACGCTCGAATTGTAACCAGATAAACATCCAGATGATACAATTTGTAACAAACAGGTTGATAATAAAGCAGGGAACGGAGTCTCATATTGATTGCCATGCTGGTACTTGAAAACTGGAGCTCACATAAGGAAAACAGCAGTTCTAGGACAAACATGGAAGACAAACCCTGACTGCGAGATAACTACCACTCAACCGTTTCTGCACATTCCTTTAAGATCCAGCTCCTGCAACTCTGGCCATGTTTGTCATGTCAGGTTCGAAGTTACCTGCAAGCCCTAACTCAATCCAATTATCCGCAGCAGTTCCAAGCTCCAGCTCCTGCAATTCACCTCATCCCGTATCAATCGCACTCCCCAGCACAATAACCAGCACAAGTTACAAACCCTAACTGCGAGATTACGGACGCTAATCATCCTCTGTGCCCTCATTCAGAAATCACCTCATCAAGATAAAAACACTAGCCATGAATCGCACTCTACTATTTAACAGAAAATCTGGAAACCCAATGCAAGCTACCAAACCTAAATCAACCCACAAAATTCTCCTCCATAGTTTCTCAATCAATCAAACGCTAATCATCCTCCACAATTCCTGTGCACGCAATCTCAAGTCTCACTTCATGCAATTCATTATCCTACAGCTCGTCAAATTCCAGGATCCAGTGCAAGTTACCAAACCCTAATAACCCAAACCTTAACCAACCCAAAAATTGTTTCTCCATAGTTACCAAACCTAAATCAACCCAAAAAAATCTCCTCCATAGTTTCTCAATCAATCAAACGCTAGTCATCCTCCACAATTCCTGAGCACGCATCTCAAAGTCCAGCTCCTGCAGCTCTGGCCAAATGACCTGCTCTGCACGCAGTCATGAAACCGCCCATGATTTATCGACCTTGGCCAATTAACGGGAGGCTAATTAACATGAGATTTGTTTCTGAGCGCTTGTTCCGAGATCCAGCAATTGCAATTCCACTTTCGGCAGCCAGTCTTTCTCAGGTTAGATTCCTGACTCCTTCAATCCACTGCAGTGCTCCGGCGCGTGCACTTCACTCCCTTTGAAATGGTCCCAAAAGCGCAGCTGCACTTGCAGATTAGCGATCTGATTAACCCCTAACCACGAATTAGGAGAGAGAGAGAAGCGCTCAAAACCGTCACGGCACCTAAAGCCACGAAATAGGAGAGAAGCGCTCAAAACCGTCATGGAACCTAGAGTCGAAATCATGTGAGGATCTTGTAGAATTCAAAGTCTGTAGTCGTAGATTTAGTCTCTACTTTTAAAATCTAAGACACTCGTGGATGATTACGTGGATGGGATGTAATTACTATCGGTTTGTGTACTGTACGCGGTCTGTTTTTGGACACTTGTTACCGAATTAGTTATTTTTCCAAATCATAGTGGTTTGGACATAATGGGTATCACCTAGATATTACACAGATATCACTTACGATTTTCACTACACCGTTCCCTGAATATAGTGTAGATTAGACTATTTGAAATATCCTACAGTAATTTCATTAAACGCAAATTAAAGTGGTCCACTTGAATTTTCCATCCACATCAAATCATGTCCATTAGAAATAGTGTGGCTTGTTTCAAAATAAAAGACACCGGAATTGATGTGGATGAGTTTTTACAAGTTGTACTCAAAACCAAAATTATAATATAATAACATAATAATAACATAATAACATAATAAAATAATAAAATAACATAACATAATAATATTATTTTATAACATAAGAATATAACATAAGAATATTAACATAATATTATAATATAATATAACATAATAATAACATATAATAATAACATACTAACATATATTATAATATTAATACTATATACAATAATAACATATATAATAATAACATATTAATATTATATAATAACCAAAATTGATGTGGTCCACCTCAATTTTCATCCACATTACCTATACCTCCACACTATATTCAGTGAACGGTGTAGTTTCATCTTGACATTACATGGGTATTAACTAAGAGTTATCATTTTTCCAAATTTTTTGAATAGTCTCCATTTTGAATCATTATGTACAAAGATGACCAACGCGTAGGATAGACGTCTTGGTTTTGTAGTAATTTTGAAGGGGAACTCAAAGTGTCTAAGTTTAATGGTAGGGGCTACCTCGAGATGTAAATAGAGAGGCTACCATAAACATAAACTTTTCCTACGTATCCAAACCATAAGAAGAAGAACTCTAGTCCTATTAGGGGGCCCGCGTGAATAAAGTGTCTGTTTGTTTCACTACTAAGTCCATGTCCAAACCCCCTTATATTGATGGATAGATTTTATATGTTCCAATCATATACAAGTTTGAAGTATATTAGTGATTTATTTTGGGTTTGATGAGGTATGGGAATGGTTAATTTCAACCTTGCCACCTTTTCGGAATCAAATCATGTTATGAACCTTAGAGAGTTTGTTGATTAGTCTAAATATTTAATACAAGTTGAATATTATGCTTTTAGAGATTCTCTAGTTTCTCTACACTTCTTATAAAGACTTCATAGATGTTATCATGGTATCTTTATTATATATACAAATAAGAAGATGAAAATTATGCCTTCACTTTAGGGACTAGAACTTGGACATGGTATTGTGTCGGGACTGCCCTTTCCCGTTGGAAACAACGGGTACCTACAGTCGTATGCAAATAAGAAGATGACACTTATGCCTTCACTTTGGGGACCAAATTATACCCTCCCATGACCGCCACCTTCCTATCACTGCAAGTGGTCCCAATTCCACCCCATATCCGCCCCATTTCCACCCATTCACTCTTTGTCAGCTCCAAATTAAGACTTACTATTGGTCAAGACCCTTAACTTTTGGTCAACGTTAATGGGGTAGAAATAGGTTTAAAATGGCTTACCAAATTAAAAATTCACAACTAATTCACATCTCTTCGGAAAAATATGAAATCACTTGGGTTGAGATGCCAATGATTCTTGTCGGAATGGGATGCAAGAATGGACGGGAATGATGATGATGAGCATGTTGTCTGCTGCAGTACTGAGACTTACATGTATGATGTACTTGGTCCATGTGTGTGGGACATTGCTTCACATGGAATGGATGCTGGAGCTTAAGGGAATGGCACCCTCAATCCGGACATTCACAATCTCGCAATCTTTCAGAAGTCACCTGGTTCCAGCCTGTAGCTCTGAATTATTCACTTTTGTCCATGTCACACTTGCCCGTATTTTGTTGGCTAATTTGGACTCTGGCCCTTCGATTGCCTTAGAATGTGAATCATACTAGAATGGAGCCCTTTTCATTACAATGAGGGTAGAAGTCTTGATTTATGGATGATAGAGTGGAATGAAATTGCGATAAATGAATGATGACATGAATCCATGATAATGTACATTTCGATATAGATAAAAAGTAGTAGAGATGTTCTTTCCAAGCATTTGTAGTAGCATCTCTTGACGCATTTTTGCACATTCTCATACCAAGGATTTTGAGCACCTTAAACAAATTACTATTCTATCAAAAAGGCTGCAGAAAGATTATTTTTAACTGATAACCTTTTATGCCCACAAATAGAATGCATCTTGATGTACTCTCTGAAATTGCAGTATTGTTCAATATATAAAGCAATAACAAAGACAATCAACTTAAACAGTTGTTAGAAGATTTATTTTTATGTAGAAAAGCAGTTAGGTTTTAGGGATTTTGAGTTTACATATACATACTTCCAACTAGCTCATGGTTCTTTGTGGCATCAAAACGCCCATTACACCAAAAAAATTAGATCTGGATGACAAAGCCAAACAAGTTTGGACGATGAAGCCTAGTAGTACGGTACAAAGTGGTCGCTTTTGGACACTACTTGCCGAATTAATTGTTTTTCTAGATCATCGTGGTTTGGACACAATGGATATCACCTAGACAAATCTTTTGAAATTCCCAATTATTTTTACATTCACCATTTTGAATAAATTATGTACAAAACGGACCTACGAAGTTACCATTTTGAATGAATTATGTACATGAGCAGATGGAAACATCAAAATTAATATGTGCACAAATACAAATTTATTTATCTCCTTTGTGATATACCTTGTCACTACTCCAACATTTTGTAATTATTAAAAATGACTTAGCTTAATCACCGAAGCAAAATTATTTTGGAATAATTTTTTGATGCAGTAGAGTTTCAATAATTCATAACTTAACCTCTAAAGGCCCAAGGCATTTTCACACCAAAAACACTTCAAAACTGCTTGTTCTAGTGCAATGAGTAATGAGGTAATCAAAACATTTTATGTCTACATTGATTGTAGGATCTAAATAAAGACTTGTTCATTAACGTCCTCACAAAATTTCATAAACTTTGACTGGATGGATTGAAAGATTATAGTGTTTGAAGTAGAGAAAACCGTTCTTTTTCTTCCTTGCTTTGAGTGGATCAACAGACTTTGACTACACTTGGAGTCCAATTTTTGCACTACACAAGGTTTGAAAATATTATCATCATGTTAATCATGATGTTATTTCCTTGCACCCAATTTTTAGAGATAGAGAAGGGGTGTAGCGTATTCAAAGCAAATGTGCAAAGAGTGAAGGTTCAAAAATTGTCAATTCACGTTTTATTTTTTTTGTGAACTAAACATGTCTTAGAATGATAATCTGAATGGTTAATAAGAAGGTGTACACCACATCTTGCAGTAGTAAAATAAAATGTAAGAATCATGAAGATCTCTAAGTTTTACGTGGAGAAGAATTTTCTTTTTTGTACCTTGCCCGATAGTGTGTGAAAATGTCTGACTTAGATTATTATGCTATTTTCCACATAAGACAAGAGGTTTTTTTTGACAAAATAATATTATTTGCTAGTATTGAAAATCTCACATTCAATAGATTGCCCTAGCAAAAGTTTTTGGAGTTGCCCGATGTGCCCGGTCTCCCCATTTGAAATTCAAAACCCTATAACTTTTTCATAAAATGTCGGATTTAGGAAAAAATTGGACTCACACAAAGCTTTTAGCAGTGTTCATCTATAGCAGGAATTTAAAAAAGGATTGTTATAAACTGACACCATAAGAACCTGCCCAAACCCTCAAAAGTCCCCCGAGGGACCTCATAGGCCTTTAGGGGTTAAAATGTGAGACCGTTGGAAATTGGAATGAGCCATGCACTGATTGCAGATGATAAAATCCCTGCTCAGTAAAAATATTTTTTTTGCAAAGCAGGCAGCAACGAAATGATGAGACGATCAATTGTGATTACATCCTCATAATGAGCCTGCTTGGACGGATGCCCTTGACCTTTTCCAAGGAATGTTCGACCAAAAGGAGCTCTCCCTTTGTCCAATTCGTTTACTCCTCCAAAAGAGTGAAGCCTCGATAAAGCTAGTTTTTACTCTCCTAAAAGATAGAGAGAGAAAACTTAGCAGGGGAAATTATTTCATCCATTTTCTGTTTCGTACTAGTACCTCATCACCACCGCCTGAATTTGTGGTTGTCGTTCAGATGACCGGGCAGGCCGGTAGCGAGTAGCAATTGTGGAAACAAGAGTATGGTCATGGAGAAATAATAGTTTTTATTTGGTCACTGGCCACCTCATACACTTCATCACTGGCTGGCCAGAATATACACTGTCGTTGCCATGCGGTCAATGTCACAAGATGTTAAATGAAGAGACATGTCGACTCTTTTTTTTTTGGATTATAGTCTAACGTCACTTCTATTCTAAATTATCTAACTCATCCACATAATTTATTTTGTTCAAAATCTAACAATTACATTTATTTTGTCTACGAACAAATGAAATTTGTCGTTTCTTTTATAGCTATGGGCTCATCCCCTCCAAGACCGTTTCCAGCCTCCCGGGCAACCGGCCCCACCCGGTCACCACCCAACCAACTGCTCAAACCCAGATTAATTACTGACCTCATTAGTCACTAACCCGCGACCGCCCCACCCGGTCGCCCGACCGACACAGCTGGCCGAACCAAAACCCACTAAACCCTGATTACTCCTCGTATCAACCCGATTAGCGACTCTGTAAACCCCGTTAGTGCTCGGTAACCTCGATTAGTGACATGGTAACTATGATTAGTGAGTCACTAACCGGGGCCGGGGAGTGTAGCTCGTCGTGCAGCGCCTCGCTGTAGGGCTTTCCGAGTTCGCTGCTGTTGCTGCTGCTGCGGTGCTGGTGCTGGTGCTGTTGGTTGCTGTCGGGAAGCGCAGGCGCGGTTTCGTCTCGATGCGAGCGAGAGCAAAACGATTCACGAGTAGGGTGAGTGTTTTGTGCGTGTTTTCCACCCGTTTGTGCCACCTCTGTGACCGTTTTGATGGGAGATCTTCGTCGGTGTGGTCGACGGGAGTGAGAGAGAGAGACACAGAGAGAGAAAGCTTAACTTCGTCAAGGTATAGTTTTGCTAGAAGTGAACCTAGTCTGCACTCCTTTGAGGTCCATCTGGAAGCCCATTTTGGAGCCCACTCTTTTGCAGCCAAGAGAATGCCGTTGGGGTGTCGGGAATAGAGCCTGGAGCTCTAGGTCATTATTTTCTGTCAATCAATGTGTTGGTATGTGGGTTTGCAAGTTTTGGTTTCCCAAACTCGGAGCTTTGGCCGTCTTAGGTCGGTCTCCTGCTTTAATGAGTAAGGCTGCTTTTTATTTAGCTGGAGAGGAATTTGCAGCACATGTTTTGGAGAGGATCCAAGTCTGGTTTTACAGAAGTTGTACCAGTAGCAGATTCCGTTGTAGGCCAACATGCGCTGCTCGTTTCGTTCACTTGGACACATTTGCGGGGCGCTGAATTACGAAAGGTCGAGTTAGGCATGCAATCGGTTGCTGCGTAACATTTGATGTGCGAGGACACTGAACCCGGCGTGTTCTCGCATACGCCTCTCAGAGTTAGAATAATGTAGTTTTCTGTTTGACTCGCTGTTTTTCACTGTTCCCCACCGCACTACAACTGTAGATGGAGTGTTTTGTGGTTTCTGTGCCAAGCTCCAGTCCCTGCATGGTGCCCTAAACCGGTAAGTGTGTGAAGATCAAAGCTGGAGGCTTTTCCTCAATGAGTAATCTGTCTGACATATCCGAGTTAGGCTTTTTTCAGGGCATGGGTTCGACCACACAGTTTTGGTGAGAGACCGTGAGATGAGGGAGTGAGCAGTTTGAAAGGATACCACTATCGTCTTGAGTTTTTCTACCTCTTTTGGAGGAAGTATTGATGGCCTGGATGGACGCCGTGTGCAGGTACTGTTGTGAATGGACTTCCTCTTTCAAACCTCTGGTTGAGGCCTCGGATATTGGGAGTGGGACCATAAGCAACCGCGAAGATGGAGACCGGGCAGGAGCTCAACGTGAGGTCACTGAAGGTGCGCGGCATCTTCAACCAGTTCGACCGCAACCAGGATGGTTGCCTCAACCGGAGCGAGATGGCGAATCTGGTGATCGCCGTCAACCCGCGCGTGAAGTTCAGCAAGGAGCAGATCGAGGCCATCCTGGATGAGGTTTTCCGCACCTACGGCGAGTTCATCGACGGCACCCGGGGGCTCAGCTTTGAGGGCCTGCTGCGCACGTATGACGATGGTGCCGGCGATGTAGACCGCGACTTTGACGCGCTGGGCTTACAGTTGCCTACAAAGCCCGTCGGGGAACCAGTGGTTGCGACGACACCACCACCAGTTACGCCTCCTCCTCCTCCTCGACCACCACCAGTGCTCGCAGAGCCGTCGCCCTCGCCCTCCTCGATTGCGAATGAGAGCTCTGGAAGAGGGCAGGGGCGGCGGATGTCGAAGGTGCCGGAGTGGGCGCGCGCGTCCCGGAACGGCATCGAGTACGAGGATACGTGGAAGCTGATCGAGGATCTGGAGCTCCTCTTGAAGAGACAAGACACGAAGATTGAGGGGAAGCGGAAGCAGCGCGAGGACAAACGTGGTGCGGGGCTGAATGGGCTGGACTCCACGGACTGGGAAGACGGCACAGGTGAGCAAGGCGAGGGCGCTGGCGTGCGGCGTGGCGAGGGCGAGGAGTTTGGCGTGTTCCAGAAGGAGGTGGCGGAGCTCCGCGAGCGTGCCGGCAAAGCGCACACGCCCGATGAGGCATTCGACGGGCACATGGCTATGGGCAAGAGCCTGTTCGAGCGGCGGTGGCACGAGGAGGCGCTCCTCAGCTTCCGCGAGGCGGGCAAGCTGAAGCCGCAGGATGTACGTGCGCATTTCCTGATCGGGAATGCGTTGTACTCGCTCGGGAAGTTCAAGGAGGCGTGGGCGTCGTATCAGAAGGCGCTCGAGGTCGGCGAGGAGAACGCACAGCACTGGGAGAGCCTTCTTCCTCAGGTCAGGATTCATATCTTCGTGAAGACAAAGTTCTTGTTCTGCAAGTTGGTCAGATGATGCTGCGTAATGGCATCTGTTCCCTTCAAGGTTCAGTATTCTCCGCTTCATGGTCAGATGATGCTTCTTAATGGCATGTTTCCTCTAAAAGAGAGACGTTTTATTGGTTTTTCAGGTGCATGTCAACCTCGGAATTGCGCTGGAGGGCGAGGGGATGCTTATGTGTGCGTGTGACCACTACCGCGAGGCGGCCATTCTGAACCCGCGCCACTACCGCGCATTGAAGCTGCTGGGGAGCGCCCTGTTCGGACTGGGCGAGTACCGCGCGGCGCAGAAGTGTTTGGAGGAGGCCCTGGTGCTAAAGCCGGACTACGCCGACGCGCACTGCGACTTGGGCTCCGTGCTGCACGCCGTGCAGGAGGACGACGACAAGGCCATTGACGAGTTCCAAAAGGCCATCGATCTGAACTCCAACCATGTGGACGCGCTCTACAACCTGGGCGGCTTGCTGAAAGACTCCAGAAGGTTAGCACTCACTTCGATGGTACAACATGACCTCTCCTTCTTCCTTAGGTTAAAGGCATCTAAAACTACTTCTAGCTTGAGTTGAGCCACCACCAAGCTCTTCCATATCTAAAAGTGTAGTATTGAAATCAAAAGAGCGGGGTGACTTCGCAAATAACTCTTTTTCTGGTCACCGCTTGATGCAGGTACGAAAGGGCGGCTGAAATGTATTCGAAGGTGCTCCAGCTGAGACCGCGCGACTGGAGGGCGCAGCTCAACCGGGCAGTCTCGCTGTTGGGAGCGGGGGACCAGGAGGAGGCCAAGAAGGCGTTCAAGGAGGCCTTCCGGATGACCAACCGCTTGGACATCTACGACGCCATCAAGCACTTGAAGCAGAATCAAAAATCCAAGAAGAATCTCGCGACAATAGTGGCCAATGCCGAGCAGAGTGCTACCGGTCGCCGCACCCTCACACACGGTACGTGTATCTCCCACATAGATCCCTAAGAGTGTTTCTAATGTTGCACTCGTCCACTAACATAGCTCATCAACTGAATCATTAGAGTTTTCTAGGAAGGGACTGAGTTGTAGATTCGCAGTTTAGATATAGGTGGGAAGTTTCTATTTTTCCTATCTGTAGAGGTTTTGGAATGCCATTCCTATTCTAGCTGATGGCATGTGACACCTTCGCTTGTATGAAGGTGTATTTCATTTCTGACTGGTTATTTGTTTACCACAGAACCGAGTTTTCTTCTGGTGGAGAGAACCAGATTCAAGCAGACAAACGATAACACGACTCCGCGGGAGTTTTTGGAGCGCGCACTCAACATTCGCAAGTTCCAGAAACACACGAGGCTGAACACCTGCGACGTCAGCACCTTGGCCACAGAGATCGAGAGCAGCGGGTACCTTCGTGTGGATAAAGCCGGTACCCCTCCCTCGCAGAACGAGAAGGTGGTTCGGAAGGCTGAGCTCGAGAAAATCCTGCCCAGACTTTTGAAAGATCTCAACCCGGAAAGCTTCCAGGTACGCAAAGTCGTATTGTTCTTCTGAAAGTCAATAAAATAACCCCTCTTCAGACTCAGTCTAAATAGGTCTTAGTTCAATAGAAGAGCTTGGTGGTGTTCTCCTTCAACTCAGTCAATGGAAGAGCTTGCTGCGACGTCAAGGGAGTTTTAGCCGTCTTCAAAAGTGAAGAAAAGAGATCAGCCCTGATGAATAGTACCCGCCTTTCTCTCCTTTGAGAGGATTTTAGAGCTGATTACAGAGTTCCTTCTTGTCAAGGGCTCGTATACTGTATGTTTCTGATTTGGCGTTTGGATGCAGAGTGCTGTGAGGGCCATAAACGAGCGCATCCTGTCGGTGCTGGACGGAAGCGGGTCCGGCAGAGTGGACGTGGGCATGTTCTTTGCGGTGCTGGCGCCGCTCTGTGGAGGGCCATTGGAGAAGCGGAAGCGGCTGGTGTTCGACATCCTCAGAAGGCGAGTGCCGTCCCCGAAGGAGGGCGTCGCGCCCAACACGGACGTCAAACAGTACATGAAGTTCCTGCGAGCGATCTACTTGCCTACTCAGGTAAACATAACACTTCCCCGTCCTCATCTCAAACTTTGACTGCTCTCTCTCTCGGTTGTCGCCTGTGAATGTCTTCGTTCCGAATGGTGTGCACAAGAACGGATTGGTGTCTGCTGGAGGGGGACTACAACGACGTGCTTTCTGTTATCGATATGTCTTGCAGGGCACAAGTGAGCTCGCGGAGATGCACGGCGAGGACGACAAGGTGCAGGTGTCGTACCCGGAGTTCAAGGGCATGTTCGACGACCCCAACTGGGGGTTCGGCATCCTGGCGACGCTGGCGAAGCTGGAGGCCGGCGACCGCGTGCGCCACGACGGCGTCACGTGCGCGGCGTGCGACTACGTCCTCATTGGGCCGCGCTTCAAGGAGGTCACCAAGAAGTTCAGCCTGTGCGCGACGTGCTACAGCGAGGGCAAGGTGCCCGCGCACGTCAAGCTCGACGAGTACATGTTCAAGGAGATCGGCTCCGTCGCCTGGGACCGCTTCAGCTTCTTCGGCGGCGGGAGCAGCAGCGG
The DNA here is from genome assembly GCA_963971425.1 of Bryoerythrophyllum caledonicum. Lineage (NCBI taxonomy): Eukaryota > Viridiplantae > Streptophyta > Bryopsida > Pottiales > Pottiaceae > Bryoerythrophyllum > Bryoerythrophyllum caledonicum. Next base: position 2,833,816 of record OZ020526.1, on the reverse strand, counting down.
GAAGCACTTGCAACAACCGACCACGACCACCACCACGACGGCGGCGGCGTAGCTTCTGTGCGCAGGTTGGTGTGAAAGCCTTTCCGTGTAGATGATGCATGTCTGTATAGTCAGTTGGCTTTCTCTTGTCTAGATAAGATCTCTGTGCCAAATTCTTTGCGTTGATTTTAGTTGCTCTTAGGGGATTAGTAGTCCGCGCCTGTATTAGTACTCTTTTTCATGACTTGGAATTTTTCACTTTTGAGAGTAGCTCTCTTCTCTCCTTGCAACTTTTTCTTCTTTGGGTCCACTTTTTGTCCACTTTGTATTTGCATTTTGTCCTTTCTCATCACTGATTTGAGAGTCTCATGTCACTACTAGAAGCTGTTCTAATATAGAACTACAGTCAGCTCCCTTTTCAAGACCATCTGTTACAACAACCATTTCATTACAATAGATCAAAACCATTCATTACAACAGATCAAAACCATTTCATTACAACAGCCTCTCTTAATAGCAAGCAGAACAAGCAGGGGAGTTGACTGTACCTTTGATCTGAAGTGGAGTGTTAGTGATCCACCTTTTAACCTTCAAGGGATTGCGACCTTTTAGCGTCCGAACTCACTGAAAAGTGCCAATTTCAATGCAAATAAACACAGTTTTTACATATCTAATTGTAGATCTTGTACTAGGATTGTACAATTGTGTGGTTGATAATTTTGTTGAGTTTGTCCGCACGGATTGAAAGATGTCAGCCTTTGAAGTGAGACATCAACTCTTCTTGAGGTCATACTAAACACTTCAATCAGAGTAGGATTGCTCTACATTACCTTGCACTTTATTGATTGTGATTGTGATTTTGCCCACAATACACTCGCCAAATGTTTGGTCTGCATAAAATTTCTGTCACAAAAAAAAAAAAGTAAAAAAAAACACTGCTACAAACCCTAGAACCTAGACCCTAAACCCCCTAAACCTCATAAAACCCTAAACACCCTAAACCTAAGCAAACCACAATCACAAAACACCCTAATCCTCAAAATAACCTAAAATTACTGAACACCCTAAACCTAAGCAAACCTCAAACACTAAACACCCTAAACCTAAGGGTCACGTTTTGTCCACATTAGCACCAACACACGAACGTCCACAATTTCTCGTCCCCCGCCTCCGTCCCTCTCCGTCGCCCTCGTCTCCCTCCGTCCCTCTCTGTCGCCGTCGTCCCCGTTCGACCGCCGATCGTCCGCCGTCCGTCCAAGAGGCGGGACAACTCGTTGGACGGACCTGGGCCATGTGTTTGCGCACACAGCGTTGCCATCTCTGAGCGTCACTCTCTGGCTTTCGCTGCCTTTTCTCCTTATCCGTGTGTCCACGTCCACCCTCCCACCACCCCTCACCTCCGTCACTCGCCCTCCCTCGCGCACCTGCTGTCACTCCGCGATCCGTCTCCGCTTCCAATTCCGCACCGGAATTCCCCCGCCTCGCCCCCCACCTCCTGGACTGCACACGCGAGGACGCGCCATGGCGACGATGGCCATGACCGGGGCCGCTGTCATCGGCGGGTGCGCCGTCCTCCGCGAACAGGTCCGTGTCTCCATCCCCAGCTTTCCTCCAGTAATTTGGAGGAATTAGCAGCGTTTCGGAAGATTTTGCAGGAATTTTTTTTTGGTAGATAGGGAGTGAACCCTAGGGTGCTGAGGCGGTTTGGATTTGTTGTCATGCAGCAGTGTTGTCATCAATTTGCGCCGTCGCTGGCGCTGTCGAGTTCGAGTCGGGCGGGGTACAGGGGGGCAGCGAGGCAGAGGGCGGTGGTGAGGGCGAGCAATGCCGAGGGGCCGTTGAGACGGCCGAGCACGCCGGGCGCTGCAGCGCCCTCTATCGCTACGTCGCCAGCGCCTCCGACGTCTGAGCCGTCCCCCTCCCCGTCCCCATCCCCGTCGCAGGTGTCTTCGTCGTCCCCGGTGAAGGTGATGCCGTCCAAGTCTACTGCCGTCAGCATCGAGTACCAGAGGCAGCGAGCCAAGGAGTTGCAGGAGTACTTCTTGGATAAGAAGTACGAGGAGCAGGTTCGCGCGGACCGCGTCTTCGGGTGGACACGCAAGAACGAGATCGGCAATGGCAGGTATGTGAAATTAGCCTCCAGAATTCGTAACAACCTACATTGTCGTCTCGCATGTGTTGGGAGTTTCAGACTCTCGCATGTTTCAGATAAGATAAATTACACTCCAGTGCCCTTGCCGGTTGATTTACAGTCTACCTGCAGGACGTTGCAGTTTACTGTAGTAGTCATAAGGCTCTGGTCATGGGAATGGTGTGAACTTTTGAGCTGCATCGGAGAGTACTGCATATTGTTTGTGGTTGGATTTTTAGCTTCGAAAAAAAGACTATTAGGAGCATCGATTTGAATGCAGCTGTTTTATGCACAGAACCTCACCTGGCCTTTAGCTAGCAATAGTATATTTCGCATCTCATAAACGTCGGTTCTCGTCAGGCTCGCTTGTTCAGAAGAAACTGAGAGGACGTGGAAATCATGTTGAAATGTGCAACTCTGGATCTCCATCTTTGTGTTTGTGATTATCGTTCTCAGTCTATCTCATGTTTGCGTATGTTGCGATGCAGGTGGTCAATGTTCGGAATCGCTGTAGGCTTGCTCACGGAATATGCAACTGGATCCGACTTTGTGGAGCAGTTGAAAATCATGATCTCCAACTTGGGCATTGCCGAACTCGACTAAGTATCCCTAGAGTGCTGCTTTTCTCGAAGAGAAACATGCAAGGATAATGTATTTTTCTTTTAACCTAGTTATGATTTTTTTGTGATAAAATTTTCTTAGCACATCCATTCAGTCATTCGTTCAGTGGGGACAATGCCAATCGAGCATGTAAGTCATTCCGTTACCCTCCCAAAATGCTGATTTTGTGGGTGGTTGTGAGTAGAGATGCGAGACCATGTGACTTTTTCCAACAGTCATCTTCAGCCTCTGGGTTTCCTGCATGTAAATTTATGGCTTTTGAGCAACAAAATACTGTATTACTACTGAACTTGACTTGAAATCGACAAGCATAGCTTTTACCTGCTTCTTCACTTGTACCTTTTTTCCAGTTTTTGGTAAAATATTTAGATAAAATTGTGACCTAGAGCTCTTGCATGGGGAATTGTAATGCACTATTGGAAGAGTGATCTGCGTCATAAGAGGTTTTGTGGCAAAAGAGTCAAGGTATGGCCCTAACCCTTTGATGCCGGGTTGGCTATGGCACAACGCATGCGAATTGACCCCCTCGTTGGTACTTACCTGAGGTGGGCCTGTCTTAATTGCATGGGGTCATTTTTCTGGCCCTCTTATTTTGCGGGGTCCAGAGGCTTTTCTTGGATTTTTTTGACAAATTTGGGGCCTATAGCCATTGTTCACCCTTGAGGACCCTCCCTTGCTATAAATAGGTCTCCATCCAAAAATATAATTGGGGCTAGGTTTGGCCCCACCACCTCGTGGCCCCCTCAAGTAAGTACCAACGAGGGGGTCAATTCGCCCTGGGTTGGCACGACCATCTTCCATGAGCGTGATAGATTCTGTAACGTTAGATCTACTCCACTTGTTGATTGATGGTCGTGCTATAGCTAGTCTAGCGTTATAGGGTTGAATGGTTGTCAAACCACCATGTATCTGAGGTGGTTCACTACGTTAATAGTAATGTTATGTGATTGCAACACTGATTATGACCCCTAACATTAAATGTGAGGAAGTCAAGGATTTTATTGTGAGTTGGCTTTTTTTGTGACACTAAACGGAAACTCGTACAATATTTGTCAACACAAACATAGCACTAACATAACACCAAGAAACCACAATACAACACTAAATATCATTATTAGTGTACCTTTCATTCTCAGTAAGTTGTAGATGTGGGTTTATGACGCAACTGAATATATAGTGACCAACACAAGTCTTCGAAAAGAGAAAGAGTTTCAAAAACTATAGAGATAGTGGCCTAGCGGTGAGGTTGGTGGAAGATTATTTTGGTCAAATTTAACCCCTAAAGGACCAAGGCAATTTTTCCTCAAAAACACTCCAAAACTGCCATTTTTAGCACATTCAACACAAAATGATACAAAATCATTTTTTTGAAAATTTAACCGTAGGATCTTGTACTAGACTTGTATGAAAGTGTGTGGTAAAATTTTTTGTAAGTTTGACCGGACGGATTGAAAGATATTAGCCTTTGAAGAGCGACATAATCTCTTTTTCAGGTCATACTATACACCTTCAACAAACTTCGACCACCTTCTATGGCAACTTTTTGCACTACGGGCCGTGAATTTATCGTGTTAACTTGAAAAGGATCATGTTAGGCACATGTGCACCAAATTTTAGAAGTAGAAGAGGTGTAGAAGATGTCCTAAAAAATCCTGCAATGCAACTATGTGCCGAGAATCAACAATACACTTTATATATTGCATATATCATATCCTTCTCAAATATTTGAAATTCACAAATTCGTACAGTAGATGCAAAGAGCTCAATTTCCTTTCCAAAAGGACATTTTCTTTCTTTTAAATGGACAAAAACTCAAATTTCTATTGAATTTAGAAGTTATTAAAGTTTGGTGACAATATTTGTGATATGTCATACTAAACTGCTGCTCTATTTGTATATGTAAGTGAAAATATATTGTAACTTTTGAACCGTAAGTCGGAATTCTACGAAATTTGTGTCTACGCAAAGCTAATCAAAAGTTGTCCATTCAGTTTAAAATCTCAGAAAATAATGCCTAGAATTGATAACGTGGTACCTTACCCAAACTCAAAATGTCCCCCGAGGGAACATTGGTCCTTTAGGGGTTAATTAGTATACAACGCATTGTACATAAATAAATAGAATTCCCTCAAAGTTGGCCACTTGTAGGGATAACACATGGAAGATCATGACAAGGTACAATCCAATAAGTATGTAAGTTATGTATACCACAATTTTCCCAATGCAAGTGTACTTGTGAGGCGTTCTTGTTTTGCAAGTTTTAGAGAGGCCTTTGCTAATTTGAAGGTCTATAAATTAGCGTAGGATAGTTCTTGAGATGTATGAGCGAGGCAATTTATATGGCAAAAATTTAGCAGTTTTGGCCATTCTCAAAGCACTTGTTGTGACTTTCTCATTTGGTGAATGAGTTCATGTGCACAGCATTTGTGAGTATAGCAACCCAACTTTCCTTGACATGATATTTTTGTCAAGTCAAACTTTGTGAGTGACGTTACTTACTTGCAAGTGGCAGTTTAATCATTAGTAAAAGCTCATGCTTTCCAATCTATCTTCCATTGTGGAGGGAGAGACGTTTGACTGTAGTGTAATTTAGTAATTTCTTAGTCTTGAGGGTGTGCTACTTATACTTGTGTTTGTAAATGTTTTTTGTTTATTTCATGTCAATTTGTGGCACTCAATTTGTTGTGTTTATCAATCTTTATTTACATGACAAATGGGCAAAGAAGTGTAAGTATGTAGATTGGAAAGAGTTGAGTCATGTCCTTTTAACTAACAAGTCTAAATTCAATATTTTTTTACTCAAATGAGCATTAGGATTGTTGGAGAAAGAGTGCAAAAAGTCTTTTAGATTTGGATGTGCAATCTACAGTGGGGAAAGAAGAATAATGGTTTTGGGTAGTAAGAATTGGGAAGGAACTGACAAGCTTCATTTGAGTGAAGGGAAGATGGATAAATATGTATATCACAACTTTTTAACCATGGATCGTTAAAGGAGCCAAAAATTGGCTTCTCGGATGACATTTCAAGGATGATATCAAAAGTGAGTGATCTTTTTTCATCCATTTTTTTGTGGAGAGTTCATGGAATGTGTAAGTAATAATGATGATGAAACTTGGCTTGCACGTTCTATTTACCGAAGAAAATCTTTGTGACATGGATCTCAATGTAGTGTATTTTAGAAATTTCTAGCTTTTGCTCTAAATTTGAAATTGAGCCATTCAAATGATATTTTTGAATTTGATTCCGATAATGAAACAAAACTTATAGAGTCGAGTTTCCATTCCAAGTTAAATTTTTGAAAAATACATAAAATTGAATAAGTGATTGCAGTTTGAACTTTAGGCCTATAACCATGGTTGACCAATTTACTAATTTTAGCTGAACATAGAAGTTTTATCTACACCATAAGTTTTGGCACTGTAATGTATACCTTTGGTGAAATTTTCAGAATTTTCAGGCATACATTGTATTTGATATGAATTTTCTTCACTTTTTCTTCGGAAAGTCACAATAATTATAAATTTTCTCTAAATTTTTTGCAATTTTTGTGACTAAAGTAAGACATGTGATTTCATTTGTGAATTTTAAAAAAAAAAAATTCCACCTATATTTAATGAAGAAATAGAGCTCACAATGGAATGGAAATTGGAATTGATGCCACAATCATAGGCTTTGTCCTTTAGGGGTTAAAGACGGAACTTGTAGGCACTATACAGATGCAAGATTCTAATGTACACTGGGTAATTTTCCAATATGACAATGACCCAATATATATTGCAAATTACATTGTAGATTGGATGCTTGCTCAAAAGTTTCACCTTATTTGGCACCTTCCACAATCACCGGACCTCAATCCAATAGAACCCCTCTAATATTAAATATATAACTATATGAACAAGTTTGAAACAAAATCCACTAGTAAAAGTGATTTATCAGAGAAGACCCAAGAAATTTGATACAATGTAGAAGTTGACGTTCTATGCCTCAAAGTGCTTTTGATGTCTACCAAGCAAAGGTAACTACTCGCAATGGTAGTCCTTATGAGTGCTTAAGAATGAAATCATTAAGTTGTGAAGGTATCTTGTAACTTACAGTTCTATTTTCTACCATTGTTATGCAATGAAATCAATTTTTGCGTAAAAAATTGTACACTTTTGTTGCACATTTGATATAGTGTGTTTTTAATAAGTTCATATTCTCATTAAAAAGTTTGTACACTATGTTTGTTGCAACTATACACTCTTGTGGTTTTCTTGCTATCTACAAGATGAAGATTTGGTAGCTAATTTTCTAGAAAAGCTACTCCTGCACAACTAGCCAGTGTAAATCCTCAAATCCCTTGAAGATCAATTACCAAGCAAAATCTCTGTGTAGTACCATGTCTCAAGATGATGTCTCTGTGTAGTACCAACTGCAGATCATGTTACATAGCCATTGTTTGACGATAACCCCTCTCGTAACCAACCGAAACCCATAACCAACACCTAAAAAACTGGGACATATCCAACCTACTTCCATCCCATTACCACCCATTCAACTCCAAGAGGAGGTTTGCTATTAGTCAAGACCCCCTCATACCGAAGAGGAAAGAAACAAAAGAGCTACCACAAACGAGATATCTCCACAGAAAGTCATTACAAGAACCAACATAATTTACAGTATGTAAAATACAGTACTCGAGAAGAAACATGATAGCAGTGAGGGAAAAGAAAAGCAGGAGAAGGGATCAATAAAATATGTAACATACGCATAATGGATACACAGGAACAAGCTTTCTCGGCAGATCGTGTATTCTACATGCTCCGCAAAGTTTTTGTACTAACACATCACATGGCGAGGAAAAGAATGTAGAAGACAGGGAACGATCGACACCCGGCTTTACAAATGAAACAGAGCTCTAGCTTACAGCATGAGAGGAACCGCGTCTAATCTAGAGGCTCACTGCACAGAGTTTTCTATTCTGAGATGAGTTCAGTTGTCTCACCAGTTTTCTTTTTCGGTATGTGAAAGCAGCAACTCGTCATAGCTTCGTTCACGTTGTCTGATTACGAAGACGAGGAGATGGAAACTGTCCTCATTCATCGGATAGTGCAACAAAATGAAGACAATCTGCTGAATTGTGCCTTCCATGCCTGAAGCTCCGTGGTTGCGACGAGGCTAACCTATTCTCCAATTCTATAAATCCATAGAAAAGAAATCTGCGAGCTCAGCATCCGATTCGAACAGCAACGCTGCCCTGGCTTTCGCTGCAGCTGACGCCTGAAACGGCTTCCCAGAGGCTGTTTGGAATAAACTCCCACTCGAGGCGGGACCGTTACTACCCGAGGCATTAGGTCTAGACGGTAGCTGATCCAGTGGCGAAGGACGCTGGTCCATTTGCGCGTGCAAGTCCACTGTCTGCCGATTGACTGGAATATTTACTGGTGCCAATGGCTTCCGGACACTCGGCGTTTTCGGTTCAGGCGCCTGCCACTTGAAAGGGAGAGTATACGACTCCGGCAACTGCGCCTGACGACTTGGTGAAGGCACCGGCGAAGCAAAAACATCCCTTCCTCCACATTGCGACCATCGACCAGCACCAATGCCATCACCTCCATCGACCGCGAAAACCTGAGGCGACTCCAATTGGAAAGGCTCCCTGGACGCAGCGAACGAGAACTCCGGTTGCCGCATCATCTCCTCGCTCGCATCCACCCGGCTCTCCAGCCTCGGCACCTGATCCGTCCCGGGCGACACCTCATCCGGCCTCTGCCGCTTCTCCGGCGTCTGCCGCGGCGCGTTGAACTTCCTCTTATCACGCATCATTCCGTCGCCCGCCACCACCACAACAGCGCCTACGTGCCGCCTACACAACCCTAGGGTTTTCTGCTTCACCAAACCAGGCGACCTCTCGCTCCCCTCGCACTCCTTCCCCCGCTCGTTCTCCTTGTTGTCCCCCCGCAGCTGCTTCACGTACTCCCGCAGCGCCACCCGCCGCTTCAACGGATCCACCGTCCGCACGGGCTCCACTCCCACCACCTCCTCCCCGCACGCCATCCCACCTCCCGCTGCATCCATCACTCCATCAAAGGCAGAAACCGCCACCGGCCACGGCAGGTCCTGAACCGACCCGCATCGTGACGAGGAAGAGCGAGGCTGTCCGGTGGCACAGCAAGCGAGGCCGGCCAGATCCGGAACGACGAGTAACGACAGACTAGGGTTTCGCAATTAGGGCTTGAGTAGCTATGGCGAGTGAAGCGAGAGAATGCATGCGATTTTGAATGGAAGTCGCGTGTGGTCTGCGAGTGGCTCTGGCGGGCGCGGATCTTTGTGGCGTTCCCTACCGTGTTCCCTGTTCTCATGAGTTCCCGCGTTCGCATCCAACGGCATTAGGTAGGTGCCACCGTGGCAAAATGTTTATCCAGCGGTATTAGGGTAGGTGCCCCGGCAGATCAGCCCAGTCCGCAGTGCCGGGTCGGTGTGGGAGCCCCACCGGGCCCGGCCAGGACCACGTGAAACTACCTCACCTCCGCCATCAAGCAAGCGCACATGGCGGACCCCCTTCAGTTCGTGGGGCTGAACCCATATGGCCACCCGGATCCAAATACGGGATTTTAGGGACTAAGGTAGCACCACCTTAAGGTACCAGGATAAGGAGTTCAGCCTCCTCGGTGTGCCTACTATGCTGAGTGAAATGGCAAGATGGTTAGCAAATCTGGGAGGAGATGTATGCTACTGAAATGAGAATTTTTCGATGTAAGATGAATTTTCTACAAATTTTTGAAGTGAAGGTGTTGTAGACACCTACAAGTGGCCCTAGATTTACCCAAAAGAGATAGCACTTCAACTGTGTAACAACCAAAGTCATGCTTTGAATAGCCTACAAATACATTGGAAACTGGTGTTCATATTCACTTGAGTGGAGTGCATGTGCACATTTAAGAAAGAGTACAATTTTGGTAAATTACCAAAGCACTTTCTCCAAAACTGGCCTTGTAGCTAACCAAGTCTGGTCGATATGTGAACCAAGTCCAACCACGTCACACCCCAAATGAAGCACACCCAGTCTCTAATCCTGCCACTACCAGTAGAGAAGATGAACTGTGCATGTACCCCGCCCATCACCAGCTTCCTGCCACCTACGCTGCAAAGTTCCTGCGACACAGGATTCAACGACCTTGAGCACCACTGCAGCTTGACCCAACGGTCATCTGTTGCAACTCAAATCTGGCCATGGCTTGTGAGCACCCCTGTCAATGTTGAATTTGAGATCGAGAAGCTGCTTCTGCCGCTCTTGCTTTGTTCAAGAGGATTTTGCGGCGTCGTTGGTTGTTCACGCACTACAATGGCACGCTTCCACAGTAGACCCCAATGTAGGAGCCTGGCCGAGGAGGCACGCCAAATTTGAGTCTTGCCTGCAAGTCATTGCCTAACCGCGAGCTGCAACGTCCTTTCGGTAAGCTGCCTCCCTTGCTTTCGCGGCCTTCTCCTCATCTCTTTGCTTCTTTGCAGCGCGTTGGACCTTCTCTTGATCGCGCCTTCTCTTCCTTGCTTGCACATCTAATTTGCGCGCTTCTTTTGCTTTCGCAGCCTCCTCGCGTTTTGCTGCCAACTGTTCCGTGGACAACAAGTAGTTGTCTGAAGTCAACATTATCGACTTTGTATCGTCAATCAAGGGCGTCTGTGTTGCACGATTGGAGCTGCGAATTGGAATCGTCGGGAGCACTAGAAATTGACCAATGCGAGGTACATCGTTGACACCTTCAACACTTTCATGGCTTGATTGACTGCTTCGCTCTTCTCCTTGGCTAGCCTCTCAGCAGCGCCTTTGCCCGGCCCCTTCCTCTGAGTCGGACTTTGCCACCTCCACGAAGTAGTGATTCTCTTCGGTAGGGACATCTTCAGGCTCTTCAAGAACCTCATGAATCGACATGTTGTCTATGGGGGAGGGCAACACCTCGTCGATATGTATGTCGGAGCCCTCTCCGTTGTTGCCCAGGCCATTGTACGCACATGCAGGTCCCATTTTCGAGGCCATTGCCTCGCTCTTCAGTGGGTATATGCCCGTTGTGCGGAATCCAACCATGATATTCTCCGTTGTCAATGCCCTTCGCAGCGCCTTCGACACCCATGAGGCCAATGTCTCTTTTCGGACACCAATTCCTTTGTTATTTAGTCCACACGTCTCTGTACGCACAAAAAGTTGCCTTGAATGGTTTGAATACTGATACATCAAGTGGTTGCATGGCATGGCTGCAGTGAGATGACAAGGTCAAGAGGTGAAGGCCAACTGCTCGTGCCCTGCGAACAACATCCAGAGTAATATGCGAGCTATGTCCGTCCGTAATGAGAAGGTGAGGTGAGGAAATGGATACCTCAGTATTGTTTTGTAATGCTTGTATGAAATGATCAATCCATGCAGAGAAAAGGAATGCAGTCATCCATGCCTTATTTGACATAGCCATTTGTTGAACCTTCTTCGCAATGCTGAATATAATTTCTCCAGAAGCGTTTGTCGCGGAAAATGTAGAAGCTAGGAATGTTCTAACCAGCAGCATTGATGCAGGTTAATACGGTGAGCCACTCACGTTCATCTGGAATGACTTGGTGCACGCTGCGGCATCCAATCGTGGCCAACAAGTACGCACCCCCATTCCGACTAGCCTGCACTCCAGACTCATCGCAGTTCCAGATATGCGATAGAGGGTACTGATGCTCCTCATACAAGGCTCCCAAGTTCTCGTAGAGGGTGCTGACATTGGCTGCATATAGACTCCTTGCTCGATTGTTGTCCAGGCCCTGAGCAAGGCGCAATGACAACTCTGGGTGCCTCCTCCTGGTCCAGGTATACCATTTGTGAATGGCCTCTCTCTGTCTTGTGTGAGAAGAGCCACCTTCAATTTTAAGTGCAAAATACTCACTAGGAAGCCTAGATCTTGCATGCCAATCACGTAGTCCACCAACTGTTGTTCTTCATGTGCTGTTAATACAGGTGCCGCGCCTCGCTTCCTAGATAGTGTTGTTCCTGTCAAATGAGCATGCAGAGAGCTCCTCGGAATGTCATAGGTAGTAGCAGCACCGTTCACGGACATGCCCCGCTCGTGAGCAGCCAAGGCTGCGTGGAGCTGTGCAGTAGTCCAGTTCCCATTCAGAGGAAGGTGGACCCCTCTTCGTCGAGGAGCGCGTGTCCGTTGCCCACCACTGCAGGCCGCATCAGTGCCGTCAACACCATGACTAGGATCGCCGGAAGCAGCAGGTTGCGGTGCTTCTCGCCTCAAGCTCTGCAACCTCACACTGCACCGGCCCGCACCTTCAGCACCCACCCCCTGATTGAACAACCACATTTGGAAAGGATCGTTGGTGAAGTGTATGCCGACTTGCACTCTACGGGAAGAGCATCTCAGTCTCATGGACGCCTACGCTGAAACTCTGACCACCATGCAGAGTAAATGTCCCACCCCCTCCACCATTCAAAGCACCTCGTCTCATGAAATCCACCTCATGGTCGGTGCCCTCAGATTGGTAATCGGAGTCGTTGTCTATGCCTGACAGTTCACGGTTCCTTTGATCAGGCCACTCCCATGTGTCGTCTTCATCCTCATGAATGTCTCCACTATGCATGCTCGCCATGCTCACGCAACAATGCAGATTTCTCACAAACCTCAGTGAGGTCTTGATCACGGCACTCTAAATCTGACGTTGCTATGTGAACCTGACGAAATCACCTGACGTTACTCTGTGAACCTGACGAAACCAGCTCATGAAATCACCTCATGAAACTACCTCACGAAATCACCTCACATTGCTCTGTGAACCTGACAAAATCAGCTCACGAAATCATCTCATGAAACTAGCTCACGAAATCAGCTGAGAACCTCTGAAATCAGCTTTACGAAATTAGCTCACAACCTCTGAAATCAGCTCACAAGCTCTGAAATCATCTTCATACGTCGGAGAGATGTTGAAGCTACGAGCGGTTGCCGATTCAAATACGTGGTTGAAAGTAGACAAGTTGTGAACCATGCAGTAATTACGATCAGATCATAAGCTGATTAGTATCATCACAGTTTACCAACCCTCTCCATTTTTTAATCACGCCAACCAACTTCACATAAACTGCCATGAATTTTCCTCATCTTTGCTCATGAGATTTTGCAAATCTAGCTATTGTCGTTTACAGAATTAAATGAAATATTAGGAGATGGTGGCTAAGTGAGTTGCATGAATTAACTAAGAATATTGGAGAATGAGTACTGACATGCACCTCATAAGACAACAATATGAAATGAATGCCGCCACTATGTATTTCCTAAACTACCACTGTAAATGACTAAATAGTCTCATCCAAGTTCTTGGCAATTTAGGATTCACTTCTAGCCTCTTCCCGGGCCAAATGTAGTTGGTAGGATTGGATCGTTGGCATCTTAAGGTGCTGCTACCGTAGGTCAGGGTCGAAATCCAGCCATACGGCTCGCATGTGCGCCTACTTGGGAGCATTTTTGTGGGGCGCTCGCTTAAGAATGACGGGATAGTGCATCTAGAGTGGCTGAGATGCGTGGCAACTGAGATAGTAGTTTGATGTCGTGAATTGTTCTGTGCCAGGGCAGAAATCGTGAAGCGGGGTATGTGGGGGCAAGGTTTGCGGAGACGGGTAAGCGTTGAAGGAATAACGCGTGTCAGGTGCGGACTTTGGTCATGTAGGCATGTGGAGGGTCTAATTCCACTTGGGCGTTTCTTGGCCTAGCGTGGGCGGAAAGACACTGTGGGTGAAGATGCTCTTAGGGCCCAGGGCAGCAGTGGTTACTTTACACAACCTTCTAGAAACAAATATCTTCATTAGTGCCATATGCACTATTTATTTGTTGATGACTAAAATGAACATTGTCTTTTACTAGCCATAAGTCCTACAGCCTAAACCCTAAATTTGTTTACTGAATGTTCACCATTCCTAAGATAGTGTTCCTTTTCTTTACACTCCAACTATAACTTCAAAACTTTGTGTTTGTAGAAAGGTGCTTTTTCAACATCAAATAGAATCTACACATCTTTCTCAAAAATCAAGAAGAAGAACTCCGGTCTCCAAAGGGGAGCGGCGTGATTATAGTGTTTGTTCATTCTCTTCACTAAGCCCATGGCCACCGGACATAGAGTACTGTAATAGAACTACTTCCCCCTTTCAAGGGTAAACACTTTTCTACACTAAGTGCTTCCCTACTAGGTGCCTTAGAGACAATCGACATGTCATCCCCCCAATGGCTTTTTGGATACCCATACAACGAGGTCTAAAGACCCCTCACCATAATTGGGTGGACTATGGTGGTAGGCACCACACGAGCATGGGACTTGAACTCACAATCACTTAACCGGTGTGCCATGACTCAAACCACTACACCAACGCCGTGGTGCCTTCTAAAAATTCAAGATTAACTCCTAAAGTTCTTTGACATTTTATCACCCAAACTCACTGAAAACTATCAATCTGTGTGCATTCAACACAAAAAGCAAATAAACACAATTTTTGCATATCTATCCGTAGAATCTTGTACTAGAATTGTACAGGTGTGTGATAAACAAATTTGTTTAGTTTGAACATACAAATTGAAAGATATTAGCCTTTGAAGTGAGACATAAACTCCTCCTAAGGTCATACTACACACCTTCATGACAAATTTTTACACTATGGGCCATGATTTTCTAATTTAAACTTCAAAAGGATCATGTAAGGCACATATCCACCAAATTTTAGAAGTAGAAGAGGGGTAGAAGGTGTCCTTAAGAATCATGCCATGCAACTATGTTCTAAGAATTAACAATACACTCACAAATTTTGCATAAATCATATCCTTATCATATTTTTGATATTGAAAATTTCGTACTATAGATGCAAAGATTCCATCCCCGTATCAAGAGGAATTCTTCTTGATTTGAAATTGACAAAAAAACTAGAACAATTTAAATTAAATTTAGAATTAATTAAAGTTTAGCTACACTATTTGTCACACGTCACACTAAACCGCTACACTACTGTACCGTTATATATTACTCAAAAACATTTGTTACGTCCAACACAGCTATGCCCGGCGACGACATCCGTCCCAACCGCAACGGAGAACATATCGGCCGAGTTCATTCGTCGGGGGCGAGGACGGAGGTACTAGGGCAACGAGCCGCCCGCTTCCTCACTCCTTTCAAGCATTCCTGCCTCGCGCCGGAGCTGCACCCGCACCCCTCTCTCTGCTGATCGCCCCTCGCCTCCGCAGCAACCATGGTGAGTCCCCTCGCACTCTTTTCCCCTGCTCTCAAGTACCCACATCTCGGTCACTCCACTTTCTGCGGTTTCTGTCAGCCCTTGCCACGTCTGTTGAGGATTAGGGTTTGGGGTTTCTCGCCGGTTGGAAGGGCTGCAGCGGGGCTGTTGGCGCGGGAAGAGGAGTTTGGCGACTTGGAAGTGTTGGGTGCATTGGTTGTGAGCGGACGAGTGCGGGTCTTGTCGGTGTTCGTGTTGCTGAGTGGTGTGTTGTTTGGGTGTTTCTGCAGGCTCGCGGTTTGAAGAAGCATCTGAAGAGGCTCAATGCGCCCAGGCACTGGATGCTTGACAAGTTGGGCGGTGCCTTTGTAAGTTTGGCTGTTGACCTAAATTTTGTGCTGCTGATGTTGACCTAAGTTTTGTGCTGTTGATGTTGAATTGCGACGGCGATTGGTTGTCGACCTCTGCTTTTCACTATCTGAGATAAGAGAAACATGCTGATTATAATGGGCGGATGCTCGGGTGATAAATTTAGTGGTATAATGTACTTTAGGGTTTTCCGTTGGGCTAAGTGCGTGTTCAAGAAAGGAAACTAAACGTGGATTTCGCTGTTTAGGCCCCCAAGCCTTCTCCCGGACCACACAAGGAGAGGGAGTGCTTGCCCTTGGTGGTGATGCTGAGGAACAGGCTGAAGTATGCCCTGACCTACCGGGAAGTGGTAGCCATCGTGATGCAGCGCCTGATCTCCATCGACGGCAAGGTGCGCACTGACAAGTGCTACCCGGCAGGGTTCATGGGTGAGTGTTATGTTTGTTCCGCAGCATCGCACTTACTGAAGTATAACATAGTGTTGAAGCGATACTTCTGCCCAGTATTTCTTGCTTCTCGCTTGTGTTGATTGACTGGAGGTGATGAGCTTCAATTATCAAAGAGATCCGAGGTACCTCTCTGTGGTTGACGTAGCAGCAGTTACGGACTAACGTTTACTTGTGCAGATGTGATTTCGATCGCGAAGACGAACGAGAACTTCCGTTTGTTGTACGACAACAAGGGTCGTTTTACCCTGCACCACATCAGCGCAGAGGAGGCCAAGGTATGTGTATCCGAGGGCTGTAGACGTGGGTGACAGAGTGATGTAAGGGTTTCATTGTAAGTCGTAGGCAACTTCTTTGTTAGTCTCTCGTTGGATGTGTTTGAAAGTTG
The DNA here is from genome assembly GCA_963971425.1 of Bryoerythrophyllum caledonicum. Lineage (NCBI taxonomy): Eukaryota > Viridiplantae > Streptophyta > Bryopsida > Pottiales > Pottiaceae > Bryoerythrophyllum > Bryoerythrophyllum caledonicum. The sequence continues at coordinate 2,817,656 of OZ020526.1, read as the reverse complement.
GATTTGTTTATGTTGCCGTTTGGTTGTTTCTGCAATATATTGCAGTGGCATTCGGAAGAGAATCGTAGTCATCTTAGTTGTCGACAGGACCGGGGAGTTTAACTGGGGGCGAGGTATCATATTGTGAGATTAGTATCGGTTAGGTCGGATGTTGATCTACTTATGTTTTCACGATCATGAACATTTTACGTATTTCCTGCTCGACATCTGCTTTGGCATGGGATAAATGGGATGTTTTTAATCGTTTTCATGAGGAAACTTATTTTGTTCAGAACATTAAGTAGGCGACCTGAAACATTGTGGACTTGTTGCAGTACAAGCTGTGCAAGGTCAGGGCTGCTCAGTTCGGAGACAAGGGTGTTCCTCACATCACCACTTTCGATGGCCGCACCATCAGGTATGGAGTCTGTTCCATTGTCATTCCTAGTGGGAGCTGTTCTTCGTCGGGCTCGTATAGTATGATCGTTCTCGTAGATGGGCCCCCTATTTGTGTGCACTCTTGTAATCGACGTGTTGGATTCCAGGTACCCCGACCCGTTGATCAAGGGCAACGACACGGTGAAGATCAACCTTGAGACCGGCAAGGTGGTGGAGTTCATCAAGTTCGACATCGGGAACATCGTGATGGTGACGGGAGGGCGCAACAGAGGGCGTATCGGCGTGATCCAGCACCGTGAGAAGCACAAAGGGAGCTTCGACATCATCCACGTGACGGACGCGACGGGCCAGACGTTCGCCACCCGGATGGGGAATGTGTTCACCGTGGGACAGGGCCCGAAGCCGTGGGTGACTCTGCCGCGCGGCAAGGGTATCAAGCTGTCGATCGTGGAGGAGGCGAAGAAGAGAAGCCAGGCTCTCAAGGCTGCTGCTTAGAGATGGTAGGAAGGGCTTGATTATAGTGTTTTCATTTGATGGCATGGGAGGTCATCTGTTCGAGCAATTGAAAGGATGGAACTTTTTACAGCCAGTCTCTTGTGTTTTCATTTTTCTTGGCTACTGTTTTCCTGTCTTCTCCTGATGGATGGATGTGTTTTCTAGTTTTCTGTTCGATTTTCTTTGTGCCTTGTCCCAAATTTTAGAACCAGATTTTGAAGCTTACAAGATCACGACGGTCACGATCATTCTTCAACCGTCGAAGCATCTCGGATTCACATTGTGCTTGGTTGAACCACCCTGCGTTCGTTCAGTTAGGGTTGCAGAATGGTTAGATTCATCAAATATGTATCATCGTTAAGATTGGGAAAAGAGCATCACAATAAGTTCAGCTCTAGCAATTGAGGCATTCACCTGGGATCACTTTATTTACCCTGGTCGAGCGTTGCACCAAGCCACAGGCTCCGGTGGGACCATTTTTCTGGCCCTGCCCGATTTAGTATTCTAGAGGATTTATTTGGATTTTTTTTTTACAAAATTGGGGCCTGCGGCTCCAAATTACCAACTGAGGGCCTTGCTTGGACCAAATAGGGCCCCCCTCCAACATGTAAATAGGGACCGGTTTTGTCCCTCCCCCACCCTTCCAAGCCTAAGGCTTGGTGCAACGCTCGACCGGGGTATTTAGGCAAATCCCATTCACCTGTCCTATTACAGATGCAATATAGACACTAGTGTGCCCAAGTGGTCCTTTTCCCAAAGCTCATCCTCCTCCAACAGAACCTACCTAGAATTTGTCCACCATGGAAAACATGAAACGTTAACTCATAATTCATTTCTATAAAAATAAAATAAACTAGATACGTAATCCGCCAAGGATCCAAGCTCTGTCACCTTTCATAATATCAAGTTGACACCCAAAACTAACATAAACCGGTTGTCACGGACGTGGCATCGAGGGCCTCTCCGCATCGTAGTGTTTTAGCATAGATTAGTCTGTTACTAATCTACGGGTTTAGGGATGTATGGCGGCGCACCGCATTCATTAAATCATTATGGATGATTATTGCCTTATGGACTAGGTGCATAACATATATTAGAGACCAAGCCAACATTGCTCTATTCTTCCAAAAGGCAACAATTCTTTCGCACTCTTCTATGGTGATATCCTTCAGTTTCAAAAATTTGGTGTAGCTTGTTGCCTCTAACACCTTGCTATTTAGTTCGAGGAATTTGCGAAGGCAATCCTCGTTCCACCACAATGTGTAGGTTTCCATGCTCTCTAAATGGATAGCCCAAAATTTAATCACTCCCGAATGCTGAACATGGCAAACAAGAGCCTCGATTGATCCTTATTCGCGCTTCTCACGTTCACTTTTAGCCTTCGAAAGCCTCCCCGCAAATTCTATGTGGATTGGAATACCTGGCATATTTACGATACGCACTTTTAGCTCCTTGTCGTATCCGCCTTGAGCATCAAAGCCACATAATGGCACAACTTTTGCCTTCTCTGGAATCCATACCACTCGAGAGTGCATGTGTTGTTCCATCGCCGCCTTGAACGCTTGTTCATTCCAAGGCATTTTTTTTGTTTTATTCCAAGAAAACTTTGCACATACCGATTGAACCCATGTTAGTTTCTGGAAAAACTGTTTCTTTGTATTGCTTCAATCTTTGCCCTTGGATTTTTTTACCACGCATTCAAACACATGCATAATGTTTGTTGTAGCCAAAGTCACCTGTTGTACCATCGATTGTGGAGAGTAATAGTACTTGTTCATGCAATCCATGAACATCTCAGATTGATCAAATTGGCTCGAAAATTCACACTCCAAATTAGCCTGGAGTAACAAGATCCCCATATGTCCATGTTCCAAATTTGTTTGATTCAACATATCTTGCGAACAAACACGATAGTAACCAATGGTCACCTCCCAAATGAATTGTGTACTCCTTGAATAGATAACCTTCACCCTTCTTGTGGCTAGAGATATTCTTGCTCTTCTTCTTCCCCATAGAGTTGGGAGGAGTAGAATCGGTTTAGGAATCTAATCCTACCCGATTCCAAAGGTCCATGGCCTTTGCAACATCCAATCTTCATAGATCGGCTGTTTGACGGAGCCTTGCCATGAAGACATGGAAACAATGTGTCTTGCAAAACAAAAGAAAAAAAACAAACCCCCCAAGCTGTTGACTTTCCACAAAGTGTAGTTCCAAGCAAGACACGGAGTCAATGTGGAAAGGAATAGAGGAGGGTGCAAGCATCTGGCCTACATATACCCCAGGCAGAAATTCGTGCCCCCTCCCCAACCGGTTCGCACCCCCTCTTTTCCCATTCACGCCCCCTCCACAACTCGCTCGCCGTTCCCCTCTCCAACCCGTTTGCATCCCCCACATTCCCATTCACACCCCCCTCCTTTCCCATTCGCACCCCCTCCCCAACCCGTTCGCGCCTCTCACTATTCAAGTCAAGTTTGCGCCCACCCCACCTCACTTTAATTTCCCTACTTAGAAATCTAGGCCTTCAACTACCTCACGGTGGCTGATTGGTGGACTTCTTTGTGGGCTTTTTTTACACACTTGAGTTTACCAGAGGGCTGCAATGGAGGAAAATCTAGCGGCACCAACACCACTCACCAAGGCAGACTGGAAGAGACAGAGAGATCAAACCTGAAAGGGGGGGGGGAGAAGATGAAGAGTCGGCTATATGTTTTGAACAATTCTACGAAGTTGGTGTTGAGAGGTTGGGAGGACAAGCCACGACCATGGAAATATTCCACATGCGAGGAGTACATCGAGTGGTGGCACATCACTAAGCAATTCCCGCATGAGCGCCACAAACACCATCGCACATCAGACAAGGCAAAATTGGTATTACTTGAATGGAACATTTGTTGAACGCTATATAGAAGTTCATCAAAATCTATATAAACTCAAGCATGTGGAACGCAATGAAGCACCTTTCTTCATCTGCAGAATGGTGTATGCGGAGGAGATTCTTCACAAAGTGGTGGATTGGACAACCATTAAATTTGTGAAGATTATTACGATGCCGACGGAGCGGGACATTCCAAGGTAGAGGACATTTTCAGACGGTGGCTTGGGAAGAAGGATGAAGGTGAAGCCAAGCAATAGGGAATACGAGACAAATGAATCAGAACTAGACTCTGATTCTGATGGTGCTCGCGAGGAAAGAGCGCCATGTGGAGCTGCAGCACAAGCTAATAGGACTGTAGTGGAAGAAAATTCCGTGCCGGTGAACATTGCACCACAATTTGTTGATCAACACATGGACTTCGTGGACAACATTAGAATGTTAAGGTTCTACCCGTATAATGCCTAGGTGATATCCATGTAATACTTAAGTCATACCCATTGTGTCCGAATCACTGTGTCAAAAGTTAAATAATTCCTTTGACAAAGAGGTGCCAAAAGTGACCATTGGGTGCGGTAGATAAAAGTAAAAGTAAAAGTAAATTCCTTGTCATCCTCCTCAGAAATACCTCCTAGTTGATTCTCCAATTATCTTTTTGTTAAGCCCCTGGATATCACTAGGGTAAGTGGGGCCCTTACAAAGATTGGATGGATGCGGCAAATGAGGGAACAACTTTTTACAATCAAAGCATGTATAGCGAGGTTGGTCCTTTGTTTTTGTTAAGGTATAACTACCTATAATTTGAGGGAATTTGGCACCATGAGCACGACTTATGACATTGACGTAATCTCGACACCTTCATTGTGGATGTCTTGACAAATAGGTGCTTGAATTACTAAAGTCTTAGAAATAAAGTAAGTCACCAAAGTAAAAGTAAAGTAAAAGTGTAGTAATAGTAAATTCCTTGTCCTCCTCCTTGGAAATACCTCTTAGTTGATTCTCCAATTATCTCTTAGTTAAGCCCCTAGATTTCACTAGGGTTTACTGCTTCTCCAAGCGTTTTGGTGTAAGTGCGGCCCTTACAAAGATTGGACCGGTGTAGCAAATGAGGGAACAACTTTTTACAATCAATGCACTTATAGTGAGGTTGGTCCTTTGTTTTTTTGTTGTTGAGGTATAACTACCTATAATTTGAGGATTGGCACCATGAAAACGACTTGATGACATTGATGTAATCTTCACACCTTCATTGTGGATGTTTTAACAAATAGGTGCTTGAATAACTAAAATCTTAGAAATAAAGTAAGTCACCATAGTAAAAGTAAAGTAAAGGTGAAGTAAATTACCAGAGTATAGTTACCAAAGTATTTCTAAAAGTAGTTTCAAAGATGCTTAATTTCAATTTGAAAAAGATAGAGCAAAAACGGAAAATGGTCGATGGAAGAAATGGGAGCATAATTTTTTTCTTTCAAATAAGCAACAATGAGGAATGAAGATGTGGATTGGGTATTATATACTACTAGTATACTAACCGCTTTTCCCCAACAAGTAATGTAAGTTTAGGTGAATCATCTAAATTCCTAAAAGTAAAATTAAAATTAAGTACCTATCCTCCTCGGAAATATCTTTCTATTAAGTCTCTACTTATCACCTTGGTAATGATGATATCTGTTATTGCTCTCTCTCTCTCTCTTTATATATTATAATAATATAATGAAAGGTCTACATGTATCATGTAATTCACTGATACCTAGGTGACACCTATAGTAGGAGGTGCGTGACAGCTAGCATTCAATTTTAATATCAATATTATTATTATACCAATATTACAATTTTTGTTAACTTATCTAAACTTACATTATCCGTTGGGGACAACGGGCAAGTATACAAATATATCTACTTTATATTATAAAAGAGCAAGGCCAATTCTCGGTGGTTGAAACCTCCAATATCTAGTTGATACCCTCTTCTCTAGGAACTCAACATGTGGCATTTACATTAATACTTTTACTATATATACCTAGGCAACCCAGGTAATTGTAGTAAATAAACTTGGATATATGTTTACTTAATTGGCAATTGTCCTTGGCTCGTTGAGAACAACGGGGATCATTATATATATATATATATATATATATATATATATATATATATATATATATATATATATCTATATCTATATCTATAAAAGAATACAGGATGACAAACGATCCCGGATGGATGAACACGCCGATGAAAAATGAGCTTTTGGATGAAAACGGTCGCAGTTAGGGTTTCTGATGCTCCCCTTACAGCAACAACGAATTGGTCTGTGTATAAAAGAATTGGTTCCCGTCTGTGCCATCAAGGTTATCTAAGTTTAGGGAAGATTTCATGCTTCATGCTTTTATTTTTTTACGAACTTTTGCTTTGCAAGACACTTTTAATTTTCACTTAGAAAGATTATAAAAAAAATAAATATATATAGTTTACAACACTATCTATTTACCACATCATTCATCTCATAAAGAATTAGAAGATTATACAATTACATTTTCAAAAAGGACGAGGCGGGGATGGGGGATGGGGGACGGGGGACATGGGGACAAGGACGGGGGGACGATGGATTGGAGGGAAAGGGCTAGGGGACACAAAAAAATGTTGTGTCCGAAGGACACGGGTTATCCCTTATTTATATATATATATATATATATATATATATATATATATATATATATATAGGAGAAGAAGAAGGAGAGGAGAAGAACGCCGGTTCCCGAAGGGAACCGGCGTGAATAAAGTGTCTGTTCGTTCCACTACTAAGACCATGCCCACTGGACAAGGAATTAGTAAACTGGAACTACTTCCCTCTCTCGAGGGTAGACACTATGTAACAAGTAGCCAAGGAACCGCAAACCAACTGACGAGCCACTAACTAACCGACAAGGCAACAAACGAACCACCAATCAAGCAATTCGTCAAGAAACCTCAAAACCAACTAGTCATGAAAAATCAAGGCGGGGGAAAAATTTAAGGGGGGAGGTCTTGTGTATCGGGGAGGGCTTGATTGTTTTCGATTTTGCGTTTATGTAGGAGAATGGACATGGCATATTGAATAGCAATGGTGTTAATGTTTTTAAAGGAGGTTTTAATTGTTTCAATGGGTATTTTGAAGGTATCTTCAAGAGATTTCATAGATGGGATAAACGTGGTGGCACGAGCGCCGGATGTGATTACAATAAGGGGGTCGACCTTCCATCCGAGGGCGATGATGTCATCAATAAGGGGTTGGTATTTATCTATTTTATTTTGGATTGTTTCCGGGGAAAATCTATCGTTGCAATACGTGAATTCAATGAATTGAATGGTGTATTCTTGGTTGATGTTATCGGGTGGTGGGTCATTATATGGTAAACCTTTAACGCAGAGGATATCCGGTTTGAGCCTAGCGTTGCAATGACATCTTTGGGTCATGCATGAGCATGGGAGTAGCCAAGGGGGGACCGTATTTTCTTGTGGATTGTTATTAAAAGTACCGGCGTTCATTAATATAAAACATCTCGATTTATTGTAGGAGGTGATTAGTTTTCGGACTTCCCATACCGCTTTATTATGTCTTTTAACAATTAGAGAGTGTATGTGGTGGTTTTGGCATTTGAGTAGGACATGGAGCCATGTGTCGGGGTCCGTTGAGGGGCATATGGGGCATGTTATGGATGGGAATCTTTCTATTCCAAAGAAGAGTTGTTTGCGAGCGTTTCCCATATATTGACCCGTACGGAATTTGATGAGGCATGTTATTTGCGAGTCTGGGATGATGGGGTTTTTCCAAAAATTTGTAGAGAGTTCATTGTCTATGTCGTTATTGTTAGTCCATTTTTCTATGTTAGGAATATTTTCTGAAATTGTGTCAAGGTTGTTGTAGAGGTCTTGTTTTTTGAGATATTTGCCCAAAAATCTAATTGGGCCTTTGTCGGGGGTATCTTCTTTGGAAGGCCAATCTTCTTTTTGAAAGTAGTATGGGGTGGCATGGGCATGTTCGTGTGGGTCTGTGGCGTTTTTGTGTGTTTTTTCTCGGCCTTCTTTTGCTAGTTTGTCTGCTTGTTCATTGCCATCAATGTTAGCATGGGCTCTTACTTTGTGGAGGGTTGTGATTTGTGTACGGTTTTGTAACATTTGGACCATTGATGTTAATATGGTTTGGTCGGGGTGGCTATTGTGAAGGGTAGGGTGTGTTATTTGAGTGTTAAGTAGGTAGAGTGCATTTATACAATCGGTGAATATATGTGCGGGTTCATCATTGTATTTTGTTGTGATGATTTGTAGTGTTTTGTGGATGGCCATGAGTTCTGCTCTGAGAATATTTTGTAGTCCATGAAGTCTTTTGGCTAGTTTAATTTCTTTGATAAAATTATATATGCCGTAGCCAGCTTTTTCTCTGCGCCAAGAGCCCGGGCTAATTTGTTCTGGTGGTTTGAAGGAGCCGTCGGTGTAATAACTGTATGTGGGGTTAAATTTTGGTGTAGTATGGATTTGGTAGTCTGGAAGAGGGGGAGGTATGACGGAGTAGTTTAATGTGTTGTTGACATAGTTTAGTTTTGACCAGTTTTTACTTTTGTTTACAGGGGTTTGTATAGGTGTTGGTGGGGCCAGTTTTGTGTATAGTCGGTGTATCCCTAGATTGTTTGTTACGGAGGTAAGTTCCGCAAGTTGTTCTAGGGAGCCAAGGGTTTGATTTTGATGGTGGACGCATAGTATTTGTAATGTAGATGGCTCTATTCGGGGTTTTTTTAGCTCGGGTGGAATAGTAGGTTCTTCGTATGGTATTGTGTCGGCTTCGAATAGTGCAATGATATGGGAATCTGGGAATGGATTTGGATGTTGGTTGTTGTTTTGGTACCAATTACTGTTCGGTGCGATGATGATTGTTTTTGTGTTATTTGGATCGTGTTTGGCGGCAAGTCTAGCCCAATGTATGGCTTGATCCATGTCCTTCTCGTTGTGGGGGTGGGCTATGCCATTACCGGTCCATTTGTAGTCAAAGGCCTTTCCTAGGGATACGAATATTTTGTCTCTTTCATGCGGTGAGTAGAATTTTTTTTAGTTTGGTAGAACATGTGACTGGGGAAGAGAAGTATGATTGCTCGATATTAAAGGATGAGATCAGTGAGTCTAAAATGAGAGTGGGTATTGTGTATTGGGCATTTTTGAGGGGGTCAGTTTTTGGTATTCGGTATTTATACCTTTGGTAGAGCCATATTAGTTCGGTTTCAAAGGGTTGGGTCGTTGGTTCGATGTTTGTAGGAGTTTGTAATTTGGTATTATATTGATTCCATAGCCATTGGAGTCGGGTAACGGGGATGGTGTGTAAATGTCGGCCGTTTTCTTCGAATAGATGTGCATGATTGTTATCTATTTGAATTGTGTTTGAAGATGTAAGGATATCATTTTCGGGGTTGCATTCTGTTGTGTAGATGTTTAAGAGTGGGATAATTATGGGTGGTGTTACGGACCTTGAGTCTGAGAATTGTTCTTGGGGGTGGTGGGCAAGGATGATATCTGAGTATATTTTATTTTGGATCTTTTGGTAGTATTGTTTTAATTTTTCAATGTTATGTGTGGAGGTATTGGTGTCATGCCGTGGAAAAAGGTCTCTTTGGGGGAGCCATTTATTGTATGTATTATCATTATGTTGCCATTGGCATAGATATTTTGTGTAGGTATTTTGTATGTTATTTGTGTCTGTGTGTTGAATATGTTTATGGTTTATGATATTATTAATGGGGTATGTGGTAGGGTTTTTGGGGATGTATGTTGGGGGGCGGGGGTGGTATATATGTGGAGGGTTAGGGGGATTGGTTGGTGTGGGAATATTTCTTGGGATGATGTTATCGTTGAGGGTGATGAATGGATCTTTAAGTGTATGAGAGTATGGGTGTATGTTGCAAGGGGTATGACATATAGTGGGGCATGTTAGGTGGCAAAATAGTTGTTTAGCAACACTTAGGGCACTCTTTATTAGTTTAGATGGGGTGAAGTGGTAGGTTTTGAAGTCCTCATCGTTCATGATGTGTGTACCGTTGGGTAAGGTAATTTGGTTTAGCTCAAAAATATTTTTTGAGAGGAGTTTTTGTAGAAGCTTTTGGGAGAGTTGGGCATTGAGTGTGTTATGATTTAATGTTTCTTGGCGCCATAGTATTTCTAGTGTTGTAGGATTAGTGAGGAAGTTCGGGAGCGTACTTTTAAGGTGGGCTTTAGCTACATATTTTAATAAGAAGAATGTTCGTGTTATTGGTGATCTTATGCAGTCACTTTTTTTAATTCTCGGTATGTTTTCAGCGCCACCATATTGGGCAAGAACATAGTGAGTTAATCCATTATATATTTTCCCAAGTCTCCCTTTATCGTTTAAAGCATTTTGCAGTTGTTCGCCTATACATCGGAGGTAAGCATTTTTGAGGGAGAAGGCTTCAAGTCCAAATAGGTTATGTGGTAGTTGGGTTATTGCATTTGACATACATTTTGGTAATCCACATATGGTTTTTTGTATGGCTATTATTTTTTTGTCAAGTTTTTTGATAGCTGGCATAGAGTATGGTACACCGTAGAAACTGTATGCCACACCTGGGCGTAATACGGTATCAACCATTTTTATTTTTTGTTTCATGGTGGCCGGGCATGTTGTTAGTTCTTTGCATTGTTTGATGAGTTTCGTCGTTGTGGTGTGGATTTGGATTTTCCATTTTAGTGAGGGAACAAGGTTTGTGCCTAAGTATATGTATGGTTCATTTTGGTGTAGTATGGGGATCGGTTGATTGCGGTAATTGATGTTCGAGGCTTGCATTAGGGCTTTGAAAGTGGTAGGATTCAATTTGGATTTGTTTGGGCATCCGGTAGCGGCACATTTTGGGACACCTACGTCCATACCGGCCCATTTACAATATCTATCAATTTTATTTAGTTGTATTTGGATTGATTTGATTTTGTTAGTTATGGTGGCTAGGTCATCCGCATATGCGGCAGAGTTTATTATGACCTGTGATGTGCCAAAAGTGTATCCGTAATTTCCTCTTTCGAGCCATCTGAGTAGTGGTTCTAGAAATATAATGAATAGGTATGGGCTAAGGGTATCCCCTTGTATAGTTCCTCTTTGGATGGGTATAGGTTTTGTTTTCCCAAAGTGTTCACCGGTATAACATGTAAATGATTTAGAATAGATGTTTCCAACAAGTGTAGTTGCATCTTTTGGGTAACCAAGGTCCATCATTATTGCTAAAAGTCGGGCATGGTCAATTGAACCAAAGGCATTTTTGAAGTCCACGTATAGTATGTATATATCTTGGTTAGTAAACTTTGCGTCTTCTAGTGCGGCTATTATAGTTTGTATTTGTCGTGCGGTACTTCTCTCTGCTCTAAATCCTTCTTGACTATCATGTAGGATTTTGAATTTTTTGCCGTATGAGGATAGTATGGAGGTGAGTGTACTGGTAAAGAGTTTGTATATTGTGTTAGCTAGTGCTATTGGTCTATGGTTGGGTAGTATGGACGGGTCGCCTTTTTTGTATAGTAGAATTGTTGTACTTAATTTCCATGAGTTTGGTATCTGTTTTTGTTTATAGCAGTGGGAGAAGAATAGAAATAATAGCTTGTGAAATCTTGGAGGCATGTTTTTGAGTATTGAGTTTGGTATGCGGTCTGGGCCTGGGGCTTTATTGTTTCCAAGATTTTGAAGGCATGTGTCGTATGTGGCTCTGTTGAGGTATTTATGTAGTGGAATTTCTGGTTCGCCTCGTTTGTCAAGGGTATATCCGTCCAGGTCGTGCCAAGGGTATTGGTGTATTGCACATGTGCATTCTATTGTATGTTGTGGCTGATAATTACATGTTGGTACTGTTGGTCTATTGGTTTTTGTTTGTTGGTTGAATATTTCATTCGCAATGTCTTCGGGGCTGGTTAGAATATTATTATATTGATTTTTGATACAATCCATTGGTGGGGATTCAAGGTTTTTGAAGACTTTTTTGTTAATTTTTTTGGGGCTGATTTCGTATAGTTGTCTGTATTTTGATATGGCTTTTTTAATGTTTTCTTTTGTGTATTTTGTGATTATTTTCCTGGCTTGTATGTTGGCATTTTTTGCAATTATCGCGATATCTTTTATCCATGTATCGTGGGGAAAGTCCGGAGGCGGCGGGATAGGGATTTGGATGTGTTGTATAGTTAGTAGTTCGTTGTGTATGGGGTGGTTACGCCATTGGGGGTTGTTTTTTACAATTCTAATGGTTTTACGTATGGTATGGTATGTGGTTAAGTGTTGTTTCCACGTTTTAGAAAGTTTGCGGGGTAGATACCCGCCTTGTTGGGAGGATCTATTTGTCATTTGGGGTATGGGGTGTGCTCTACAAGTTTGTTCTAGTGTATCAGATATTTTATTGATGAGTTTGTCTAGAGAGTGGCATGCTTCTTGCCATTGTGCTTGTGTTAATTGACTATTATTTTCAAGAGTGTTGATGAGAGAGTCTATTTGTACAGAATTTTCTTCGAAAAATTTTGTGTTGAATTTTTCTATCTTGGTTTTTGGGATGGGGTTGAGTATGCGTATAGTGTCTTTGTTTGGGATTGTAGGAGTTCTACTAATTAGTGTGTTATTTGGGATGTGCAACTGTATGGGTGAGTGGTCCGAGTTGAGAATAATATCTTTGTTTGTTGTGGAGGTGTATTGTGTATTGTTGTTTGTATTTATATAGAATCCATCTATTAGACTCCAATCACTATAATTGTAGCCACCTTGTCTAGAGAATTGTGTATTGGTATTGATGTAAGTGAAGTTTAAGTTTTCTGTGAAGCGGCGCCATTGGTAATCAATGTTTTGAGGGGGGGTGTGATGGTTTCCATTTTGGCGGCCAATTAGCGCTATGTCTCTATTGAAGTCTCCACATAATAAGTATGTATGATTAGGATGATTATTAATATGGGATGTAATAGTGTTTTGTATATCTAAGAGAAATCTAGTATCTTCGGGATGGGATGGCATATACATGTGAAAGATTAACCACGGTTGTAGTGGGTGATTAGTGATTTTAATTATTTGAATGTACGGTGATATGTGCATTGGGGTAGGGATTTTATTGATGTTGCCTGGGAATGTATATTTTTTGTGTATTAATGTAAGGAGGCCACCGCGGCCCGGTGTGTATGGTCTCCGTTGTTGAATGCATCTAGTAAGTGCATGTGTATTGTTGAAGATGAGTTTATAATTTTGAAATATATTTTGTATATATTTTGTGGATTTTGTGGTGGATGTTTTTGTTTCTTGTATAACTATTATGGCCGGTGGTGTGTCTGTGTATGTGACTAAGGTTTGCAAGCTAGGAAGAGCAGTATTAAGGGATGAAGCATTCCATGTAATTATGTTTGTGTTTTCGGCGTTTGAACTGTTATTATGGTGTTGTGGAGGAAGGTAGGAAGGTGGAGGGGGCGGATGGGTATATTCAGGTATGGGGTCGAAACATTTTAGTGATTCATCAATAAGTTTGTTAGGGAGGTAGGGGAATTTTTGTTTTATTATTATGTTAGATGGCGGTATGGTTTGATTATGTATAAAGTCGTACAGTTCTTCATGTATTGAGTTTCCATGTTTTATGATACTTTGGTTCTCTTCGAGAAATTTTGTATAAGGGTGTGGTGTATGAATATGTCTTTCAGGTGGATTTTGTAAGTTTGATAAGGTTCGTAATAGTGTGTTAGTCCATGTAATTGTATTATGGTTTTGTACATTTAAAAGATGGTTACATTCGTCTATGTTTGGGTGAGTGGTGATTATTAGGGCATATAGAATATGTGTTGGTGGATGCATATTTTTTTGTAGTATATATTGGGCAATATTTGGGTGTGTTGTGTTATATAGTTGATGTAGTGTATGTGTGGGTTTTAAAAGGGGGGCAAATGTTTGAGAAATGTGTTTGTATTCCGGTTGAAGTTTTATGGAGTTTGGTATGAAATAAATTTTTGCGTTCTTCTTATGTGTTGTAGGATGTGTTTTTAGTATGTTAGGCATGGGTCCTGGGTTGGTTTCTATATCTCCACTTTGTAGTAATAGGGTTTTGTAATATGAGGGTTTAATGTGTTGTTTTAGTTTTATTGTTTTGTGTATGTGTTTTAGGTATTTTTTAGTTTTTGTTTTCATGGTTGTAGTATTTTTGTTTATGTATTTGTGTATGTTTTTGTTTGTGAAATTTGTTGTGGTTTTGTATTTTCTTGTGATTTCGAGCTTTGTATACGGGTGTGTATTTTTGATGGTGTTTGTGTGGGCTTGTGTATATTTGTTTGGATATTTTTTTGTGTGTGTCTTTGCGGTGGTGTATAAGTGGGTTTTTGTCTGCGGGTGTGGATGGGTAGTTGTGTGTATATGCTTGCGTGTGTATGTAGTATGTGTATATTTGAGTTTATGTGTGTGTGTTTGGATGCATGGGTGTGTTTGAGTGGATGTGTGTTCATATGTATTTGTGGATTTTTCGTATGTGTTTGTAATTGTGTTTAAGTGTGCAAATGATTGTGTGTTTGTTTTGATGTATTTTTGTGCATGGATGTGTGTGGGTGTGGATGTATTTATTTTTGTTTTTTGGGGAGAGTATGTAATGATGGCGGTTTTTTTGTTTGTGGTTGTGGAAGGTGTGTACATAGAGGGGTATGTAGGATGATGAGTGTTTACATTGGTTGGAGGTGTGTGTGGGAGTAGGATTGATGTGTTATGAGTCGTTGTGTGAGTAGTGTTTGTAATGTAGGGATGTAGTAGGGGTGTATGAGTGTTGAGTGTGTGTATTCCATATGTATTTTTCAAAGAGATATTCATACCGTAATGGTATATGCATTTCCAAAGTTTATAGATATGTGGAAAAATTCCCCAAGGCCAATACATGTGATCACCATGTGGTCTCCAAGTCATGTGTTTAGTTGTGGATGAGTGATAGTAGAAGTATATAGTATGTCTAGCATAGGAGGTGGGTAGTGAAGAAGGTGTATAGACTATGGTGAGGCTAGAGTGTACTGTGACTATAAGAGTAGAATGATATATCGTTATTGATGGCAAATAAATGAAAGAGTAGGGATTCTGGGAGTCTATATCTATTTTGAGAGGTGTGGAGGGTGTAAGTGTCATAACTATTGGGGTATTAACTATCATATTGTAGTGTAAAGGGGAGAGTATACTAGGGGAGATAGTGATTTCAATGAGTAGGTGAGTGCACGAAGAGAGTTGGGAGATGTAGGGGAGGGAGGTGACAACCTTGTTCACCCATGTGTTGCCACATTGGTGATTTTTTCGACTGTAGTCCTTGGTCAATCCACGTTTGAGTGGTCTTCTAAGGCTGGGATAGTTGGAGGCCGCGATCCTGTGATTTGTTGCATGGCCATCAGTGCAGAGGCCATCAGTTGTTCGACATTTGAGAGCTTCGCCTGTAACTCACTGGTGCGGTTATCGGTGTAGGCCTTTGTATCTTTGATGATGTCCTCTCTGAGGGTGGAGAGCTCCTGACGCAGTCTCTTGTTGCCTGCATCTATAATGGAGGTCATTTCTGACCTGGTAATACTAGCAGGAGCAGGGGTAACTTGGAGGGACTCTACTGTATTTACGAGGGCTTTGTTGATGTCATTAAAGCCCCACTTCTCCAGTAGTGCGGTGGTGGGTGGGTCATCACCTTCAAGGCTGCGGCGGTGGGGAGAAATCTCCACTTGATGTCGTCCTATAGTGAATGTCTTGTGTAGAAACTGGCGGTAGATGATAGGGTTAGGAAATTGCACGTTGGCACTACCATTGTGCATTCCTCTCTGCTGCCTGTGGAACCATAGGGAGATGACATTCTTGGCCTCAAAGGTTTTATGGATAGCATTCGTGGTTTCTGCCACGTTCATTAAAATGGGGAGTTGGGAGAGGGTAACTGTCAATGCGTCCTTCTTGGCTCTATCTGCGGGGGAGAGGCCACCAGAGCTACTAGCACCTGCTGGTATCATCTCGTGGTGTGTGGTGATCTGGTGAAGCTCAAACTTCTTGGCCTGTTGTGGGGTTGGGGCGACTATAAAGGCGTGTGTCTCTTCTTGTACCTTCTGCACGTCTGTAATCTCAAATTCCAAGTTTCTCGAGAAACTATTTGTCACCACGTCCTGGAAGAGGGTGTGGGCAGCCATACCTTTAAGGGTCTCGCTCTTGATTCGCACTGATAAGTTCTTCCGGGCCACTGCGTGGAAAGTTTTACACACTTTCCCTAGGGAGGCTTGTCCTAAAGGGTCCAGATGGAGGATAAAATATCTAGTACCTCGAAGAAGGGCAATAGCATCTACCTCTGGCCTGAGGAGGTGTAACTTGATGATACCGGACCATATACCCCTTTGTCCCTCTTTTTTGACACCCTTACATAAAACGGCGATAGGGTCCATGAGGTTGGTGCCTAAGGGGATTTTCATGTATTCAAGCCTTGCTAGGGCTAGTCCCTTCACATCGTCATGGTGCATGGGATGTGGTGGCAATTCGAAGTGAATTGCCACATGAAAGTCGTAGGAAAGTCCAGTGATAGGGCTTGTAGGGATGTCAAAGGGTACCTGTGTCAGGTTGTAGTGTTGGCCCTCGATGTTGTCGCTGCGTATTGAAGAGTATAAGAGTTGTGGTATCCTAGGATAGGCCACATTAGCGCTGATGGCCTCCTCTGCTTCTTCTTTGGGTACTCCACGAGTGATCATGTCTCTAACATTCTCTCCACTAAATAGGGGCTCCTGTCCTGCATCTATGGCAAGTTTTTCCATAGTGGGGAAGCCTAACCAAAATCGAAATGATGAAAGGTCAGGGATGGAGACTTGAATGGTGGAATAGCTACCTCTAGCTTTCTTGGATGGGGTTGGGCCTCCGCTTGCCTTTGATACTAAATCTTCAGCTGTTGTGATCTTTAAAACTCCTGTGTGGGGGTTTTCGGTGTCCATGGCGTCCATAGTTGGTGAAGGATGTTGATTTGGAGTTTCTGAACTAAGGTTTTCTAGTGGTTCTTCACTATTGATCCTCCAATGTACTTCTACTCCTCTATTCTTCTTTTCGATGGCTATGCGAGGAGTGGATTGGCACCGTTTTCCAAGGTTTATGCAATTTTGACGGGCTCTACTAGTGGTGGTGAGGTAGAGGGTTGAGTGTAAGGGGAGCGAGGTTGGGGAGAGGGTGATGGGAGGAAGTAGGGGGAATAATAGAGGAAGGGGGAGGTCCCAACTTGAGGGAGAAGGAGGTTGTAAGAGGAGATTAGGGTGTTTATTGAAGGTCGCAGGGGGAGGAGGAGGTCGTAGAGGTTTAGGTAGGGAGGTCGCAAGGGAAGGGGGATTGGAAAAAGTGGGATGATGCCAGCCTGTTGGGGACCGTTGGGGTCTGGGGGTCGTAGGTTTTAGTAGGGGGGGTCGGGTCAGGGGGTCGAGATAGGGGGGCAGCAGGGGAGTCGGGACAGTGGGGGAGTCGGGATAGGGGTAGGGTCGGGACAGTACTAGAGTCGGGTTAGTAGGGGTGTCGGGGGAGTCGGGCCAGCTAGGGGGTCGGGCTAGCTGGGGAGTCGGGACAGTGGGGGAGTCGGGGGGTCGGGACAGTAAGGGAGTCCGGTCAGTGGGGGAGTCGGGGGGTCGGGTCCGTATAGGAGTCGGGACAGTGGGGGAGTCGGGGGGTCGGGACAGTAGGGGAGTCCGGTCAGTGGGGGAGTCGGGGGGTCGGGTCAGTATGGGAGTCGGGACAGTGGGGGAGTCGGGGTAGTAAAGGGGTCGGGACAGGAGGGTCGGGGGGTCGTGGGTAGTAGGTCGGTTGGTAGGGGGGAGGTCGGTAATTCGAAGGTGTCGCAAGTCGCTGTGTGTGTCGTTTCTCCTTGTGTGTATCTCGTCTCGACGCCTGGTCTTGATGGTGCTCTTCTTCTGTTCTCCTTGCGCGTGCTTGCCTTGTTCCTTGTCCTTTTTCTTGCTCGTCTTTATTGAGTTTGTCTCTGTTCTTGACTCGTTTCTTGCTCCTGGGTCTTGTCTGCCTCGCTCTCTGTGCTTGTTCGTGTTTGTCTCTGTTGTTCCCTGTTTGTGTTCGTCCCTGTTGCTCCTTTGTCGTCTGTGTCGCAGGGGTCCGTGTGCGTGGTCTATGACGTTGGAAGTCCGTGTACGTGGTCTGTCTGCCTCCTTGTGTGTCTTGTCTTCCTTCTTGTCTGCGAGGGCTGGGGTTAACAGAGAGTGTAGGGAGCTGGCTGGGGTGTGGGGAGGGGGAACCTGTTGCGGGGGGAGCTAGGTTGCATATAGGTTGGAGGAGAGGGAGGGAAGGGAGGACGCTGCAAGCTGTGGGAGAGAGGGGGCACCTGTTGCGGGGGGGGAAGGGACTATGGAAGAGATTACGGAAAGACGAGGGTTTAGCGATAGTACTCACCTGATTTGACCTTGTCCTTGTTTGTTCACGTTCGTGTTGTCCTTGCCAATGAACTGCGATTGCTTGCCTGCTGATCTTCGGTCGCAAATCTCCTTCAAATTGCTTGACTTTGCTGCTGATGCTTGGTACGGCTATGCTTGTGGTGCAGATTGTTTGTGGGTGCGCGTGGAGAAGCTCCGGTTTGGTGTTGTAGGGTTGCTGATTCTCCGTAGTTAGATCTAGATCTGAGAAAAAAATCCAGCGCTTCGGCGTGCAGTCTCGAGGTAGATCTTTGAGACTTGTTATGTTGAACTCCACTTCAGAGGTTGTTATGTACTGCTGAACTTCAGATCTGGTATACAGCTCTCTCAAACAATTGATGTCAGAGTTGTCGTGTAAAGTGTATATGTGCTTAACAAAACATGGTGACAATGTGTGGATAACAGTGGTGAAGCAAGGAAAGGACAAAAAAGTGTAAGGGAGGTGAGAGGTAGCCTGATGTGGTGCGGTGTTGATGCCTTGCGGCGACGGTGGGGCGGTCTTGTCGTCAATCTTGTTTGCTTGTGCACCTGGGTCGGGGAGGAGGAGGGAGTATGTGGTAGGAAGCGGATTCAGTTAACCTATTCTCCGATCTGAGATTGAGTGACCTTGTGGGTAAGATTGAAACGGCCAGATCTCTGCTCCAACACAAGTGTCCCTAGCTTCAGATTCCTCACAGCAAGATCTTGCCACCACCTCTCCACCCTCAATCCACAAACCCCAGATCTAAAGAATTATGAGCCTTCTCAACACACATACTCTGCGTTCCACTTCTAACCACATGCCAACCACTAAGACTCACGCAGGCTCAACAACAGGGCCAGCCACCTCCTGTTGTGCGTGATCTAGGGTTTTGCATCTAAGTCCCTCCTCTCCCCTCACCAGGAAATGCGGAGCTCTACTCAGTGTTCATCTCGATCTTTGCCACCCGTACCTTCACTTATATATATATATATATATATATATAAATACTAGTGGATCCTCCATTGTCTCCAACAGACCAATGACAAACCTCAATAAAGTAAACATATGCCCACTATTTAGATTTCCGGATTTCCAACGTATATAAAGTAAAAGTGACCTGGATATTGTGACGTGGCACATTTTGAGATGCCCAGGTAGTGGTCTGGATATTAGCCCTTGGCCATTTATTATAAGTGATAGATATAATGAAACGGTAATGGATATCATTGATACCTAGGCGATACCGGCTACTTAAATAGGAGATAACTAGGAGATATTTCTGAGAAGGAGGATAGGGTGTTAACTTAGGATGGGACTTGTACTTTCACATTTTTAGTTACCTTACCTTCACTTCCATTACACGTTGGGGCCAATGAGTCAGTGCACTAAGTGCAGACGAGCCTTCGAGGAGACGCCAACTCAGCCTAAAGGCAGAACCGCATGATGCCACGTGGTATATGCTTTAAACTATTACTTTGTATACTTAGAGTACTTGGGTATCTGAAGCAAATAACGGGCATACGTTCACTTAACTAGAGATTGCCGTAAGTCCGTTGGGAACAATGGAGGTCCACTAGTAATATGTAAGAAACTAGTAGACTCCCCGTTGTCCCCAATGGGTCAATGATAATCCTCAATAACGTAAACATATACCCATTAGTTAGATACCTACGTATATAAAGTAAAAGTACCCCGAATACCGCCATATGTAGCATTTTGAGATGCCTAGGCATCACTCCAGGTATTAGCCCTTGGCCATTTATTCTATGTAGTAGGAAAGGAGAAAGAACATACCTCAAGGACTTTCACCTTAGAACATTTACGTTAGGGCTTCAATCACATGACTTTTACTTGAGTAATTTTACTATATGACCTTTACATTAGGACTTTATCATTAGGACTTTCCTTAAGGACTTTTACTATATGACTATTACTTTATGACTTCTACTTTTATATACGTATCTTGGAGATGAAGGACTCCGCTCTCCGTGAGCCCGTCCCCGCCCTCCCTGAAACCCGCCAGAACTATACCCGCTTGCATGAGCTAACCGGTTCTCAACCAATGGACACAAAGTTGATATGAGAAGCAATGAAGTGGCTGGGTTGTCGTCGCTAAAGGAGCAGGAGCAGGAGTAGGAGAAGGATACAGACACAGTTGCTCTTGAGAAACAAGCGTGGGAGTTAACTGTGCTAGAGATGGTAGGAGCAGATCGCAGTGATGGAGTTCAGAGCGAAATGGCGGATGATGCAGCCGTTGATACCAACTTGCCTGATACTTCCATCAAATTGGAGTTGCACAAGGTGGCGAAGACGGCGGCCGCTGATGTTCAAGATGTGGTGCATGGTCACTCTGAAGACACAGTCGGTTCGGTGCGGTCCAAAAGGAGGATGTGTTGAAAGGTCAGGGTATTCCAGACTCTATGATAGAACTTTGCTTGAGATCAGTGAAGGTCTAGATCCCTCAACGCTATGGGTGAAGAGGTTCCGAAGTATGAGAACATCGAGTCGGAGATGGAGGGAACTGGTCACCTGGCTCCCACTGAAATTGCTGACACTGGAGAGACACAAGGAGATGGTTGATGGAGAAGATAAGTAGCGAACGACTGAGGTTGAAGCACATGAAGAGGAAGTACCAGATAGCGATTTGCTTGGAAGTAGATTTGAAAGATGATCTTGTTATAGTAAACAATAGTATCTAGTAAACAATATTATCATGTATATGTACCCATGGTAGTTTACTAAGTTCACACACTCGACCCAGTCACCCACACATGTGATGGTACATACACATGTGTGTACATAGATAGCCACCTTGGGTAGTATGTTGACTACCACCTTGTTGCAGAATGTGGACAGCGACCACCCTTGGTTGTACACCTTGAGCTTGTTGGTTACACGTCATGTGTATATATGACCAGTGTCATTTTGAATAAAGCAAGGTTCTTTTGGTTTATATCATGGGATCAGAGCAATGTGAGCATCTTCCACTGTAGTGTTTGTGATCGGTCAAATGTGAGCAAGTCTCCATTGATTCGAGTATGGTGAAGTGTGTTGGTTGTGAGCATCTTCCATTGTAGTGTTTGTGATTGTTCAAATGTGAGCAAGTCTCCATTGATTTGTGTATGTTACAGTATATTGGCGTGAGTAAGCCTCCACCGACCAGTAGTTTTTTTCTAGTGATCAACTAGACTGTAAGCAAGCCTCCATTATTTCAAAAAAACAACAATAGAAGGTCCATAGCTCTGTCACTTGATCAACATCATCTCTTTTGTATTCATCGTTACTTTACTCCCTGAGTCCTGTCTGCTTTCCTCGTCTCATCTCTACAATACTTATTCTTTTTTCTGCGTGTCTGTTCTCAGCACATCTCTAGAATATTCCAACAAGGGAGAACACCAACTTGGTGGAGTGTTGAGCGATGCTCATAAACTCACAGGAGTCCACAACTATGCCATGTGGAAGATTAGGATGGAAGAGATCCTTAAACAAGATGAGTGCTATTGGTTGATCAACTTTGAGTGGCCTAAGTTATGTCGAGAGGATGACATTGTATCTGCTTGCCTCAAGAAAAAGGCCTTAACCTCTATCACCTTGTCTTGTGTAGACTCCATCATGAGAACTTGCTCTTAGATAAATTGTCCTAAGCAGCTGTGGGACTACCTGAGCGCCACCTATCAAGTTCAGAACAATGCTCAGAGACTCTATCGCAAGAAGAAGTTACAGAACCTGTCCATGATAGAAGACACTTTTGTCACTGATTTTGTTGCACAACTTACTGACCTCGCCTTGCAGAGCTGCGAACTTCCAGATGAAGAAATTGTTTGTGATGCTGATCTTGTCGAAATCCTGCTCAACGCTCCCCAACAGCTATGAAGGTCTTTTATTCAACGGTGAAGCTACTCTTCCAACCTTTGACAACATCGCTGCTTGACTTCTCCAACATGAAAAATTGTTGCAAGCTTTGCCTGGATAAGACGATCGGAGAGGAGCGCACTCTGACACTCACTCATGAACTCAACGCTTTGCCTTTCAAAGGCGGCGGATTCTCACGGTCCAACCCACCACACCGTGTGCAGCCTCATGCATCTGGACGAGTTGGTCCCTGCGACTTCTGTGGAGAGTACGGTCATCTCATGCGAAACTGCAGTGAGCTCGCCATGGAGATTGCTCGTGGGGCCAAAGAACGACAAGTTCAACTAACCGATATTGGCGAGTTGCAGACCTTGTCTGCACTTCAACGTCCAGTGAAGAACATATTGTGCCTATGACCGAGGACAACATTGAAGCTGTTGTCGACCTGTACGAAGCAACTCTGGGTGACGTATAGCAATCCCATAGATCGTCACTAGATTCTGAGTCTGTCTCTATTCTCAGACCCGGATAATGCAACACTACCTCCTCTATCAATACTGCTCATAACTGCAATACCTCTTTCTTCACTCCTTCCACAATCACGTGATGCGCCGATGCGGCACTCCCTCTTCTACTGTCGCTGTCACGAAGCCCCTCGTCATCACTGTATTCACATACAATTGCTTCTATTCTTCCGACGCCTCTATCAATCCTCTCCATACTGGACTCACTAACCTCAGTCGAAACAAGGTTGTTGGACTCGCCTCTCGCGATCTCATCAACTTTGGCCAGATCTCATACTGTGTGATGAAGTCCGGAATCTTGTGCAGGAGTCGCCCTAGTGCCACCGGATCTTCACTCACCTCCAGCAAAGGGGATACATCGTCGACATCATCACCATCTCCACCGGACAGAGGAGGATTCAATTTGCTCCAGTCGCTAACAACTTGCACAACAAAAAATTTCACACTTTCCAAGTAGTTAGTCCATCTGGAACACATGTGAACACATAACAACCGAATCAAGAAGCAGACAAGAAAGCAAATGTCAACTAGTGACATATGAACTCCACAAACGAGTATAGCCTTGCCTGATCATATTCAGGATTCATGACTGTAGTTAAAACAAACAGAGTATGTAAATCTATAATCCCATTGTATAAAAGAAGCCCAGTCTGAGAGGGGGTGTTGTAGTAAACAATAGTGTCTAGTAAACAATATTATCATGTATATGTACACATGGTAAGTTACTAAGTTTACACACTCGACCCAGTCACCCACACATGTAATGGTACATATACATGTGTGTACATAGACAGCCACCTTGGGTAGTATGATGACTACCACCTTGTTGCAGAATGTGGACAACCACCACCCTTGGTTGTACACCTTGAGCTTGCTGGTTACACGTCACGTGTATATATGACCAGTATCATTTTGAGTAAAGCAAGGTTCTTTTGGTATATTTCAGATCTTGCGTCTGCATGTGAAGGGTACAGTTGCAAGGAGTCTCCCCTCGACCACTGTTAATGCTAACGTGCATCAGATCGTATGTAACTACGATGTAGACAATAGAACAGATACTTGCATTACTCTGGTGCAATAGCACAACATATCTAAACTGAAATGATCACTACATAATGTCTTCTAACAAAGAAAGGAATCCGGTTGCTCCGCCTAAGCTCCGCAACCATACAGGCTACAGACTCATCGCTAGCTAATCCGCTATCACTCTCTCTACACACTAAGAACAACTATGCAAGATATCCTAACTGGATACCCGTGGAAGGTATATACTAGAACTGAAAACCCTAGACCTACAGAGTTCATTGGACAGAATCATTGCATGAACGGATATCATCCATTACTCCCACTTGTGCATGCGATGATTCCAACTAAGCGCATATTGTTCATCAGCTCCCACTCGATTAGTTTGAATCAGTGAAGGGATGCGTATCCGAACAAGTAAAAGGCGCGGTTACGATGAACAGACGGGTTGTATGCAGATCAGCAAGGGAGAGAAGAGAGATCGGTAAGGCCAAGTGAAATGCAGAATTTAGAGAGAGCTTCGCGAGGGAGGGCTTTCGTAAAGATGTCCGCGAGTTGATTCTTGGTATTGATGTAGTGGATATCCATCTGTCACCTGTTGAATTTTTCGCGTATGAAGTAGTATTTCGCTCAATGTGTTTTGTCTTCTTCTGATATCTTGGGTTTTTCACCAAGTGGATGGCGCCTTGGTTGTCACAGAAGAGGATGGTAGGGTTTGTCTGAGCGACACCAAGGCTGCGAAGTAGGTTACAAAGCCATAGAATGTCTTTGATAGCCTCAGCGATGGCTACAAACTCCGCTTCTACGGTAGACTCTGCAGTGCAATTTTGTCGCTTGCTTGTCCAGTCGACAACGCCATGGCTCAGAACCATAACATAGCCCGTTCTTGATTTCCTATTGTCTTGATCGTTCGAGAAATCAACATCGCAGAAACCATGTAGAATGAGATTCTCATTAGAGCCATGGTAAAGGATCCCAAAAGTAGCTGTTCTCTTTAGATATCGAATTATTCGCTTTGCAGCTATCCAGTGTTTGTGCCGAGGGCGATCGGTGTAAGTCGCAACGCGGCTGACGGCATAACATATGTCAAAGCATGTTAAGACCATCGCATATATGAGGGAACCAATTATTTCCTTGAAGGGAATATCAGGGCTCAACATCTCGTCTTCAGAATCATCCCAAATCGGGGCATGAGGATCAGCAGGAGTGGAGATAGGGTTTGCATTTTCGAGGTGAAAACGCTTGACGATGTCCATAATATACTTGGTCTGATGAACGAAAATAGAGCCTAAAATAGGATCTCGCTTGATCTGGAAACCGACATAGTATTCAGCATTACTTCTGACGACCTTGAAAACTTGTTCAAGGTGAAGGATGATAGCATCAAGAGCGGCTGAATCGGTAGAACAAGCTAGGCCATCGTCAACAAAGATGCCAACAATAGTGTCGATGTCACCAAAAGAATTAACTCGGTAGTATACACATGGATCATAATCGCTAGGAGCGAGGTGATACTTCTTGAGGAAATCATCAAATTTGATGTTCCATTGCCTGCCGGATTGTTTCAACCTATACAGACTCTTGAGAAGTCGACAAACAAGCTGTCGTTGAGAAGAATCTTCGTATCCTTCTGGCTGCTTCATGTAGATAGCCTCATTTAAATCTCCATTTAAGTAGGCTGTGCCGATGTCAAATTGCATAAGTTGCTTTCGGCGTGCAGCTGCGATAGCAAAGATGGTTCGAATCGACGCGTGTTTAATCACAGGGCTGTATGTTTCCTCGTAGTCAACACCTGCTATCTGACTATAGCCCTTCGCCACAAGTCGTGCTTTGTATTTATCAATCTCTCCTGAAGCTTTGTATTTAAGCTTGTAGACCCATTTGTTAGAAATAATTTTCCGACCAGGAGGAGGGGTTTCAAGAATCCAGGTCTTGTTCTCCAACAAGGATTTGAATTCGTTGTCCATTGCTTCTTGCCATAATGAAGCCTCAGGCGTTTTGAGAGCAACTTTGTAAGAATTAGGTTCACGATATGTGCTACCAGATTCGACAAGAGCAGCATAGGATTGACGAGTCCGAGTGTTTTCTTCATCGGAAAGATATCCTTCGTGAGCATAGATGTCACGTAATGAACGAATCTTGACATTTGTCAAAGAGGTATCAGCTAGTTGAGAAGTAATCTCTGTCGTTGAAGGAGGGGGACATGCGGAATGAGGAGTGGTATATGCTTGAGGCTCCGTTGAATCTTCCATGGATGGTAATCTAGATCCAGCTGTATGAACTCCCACTGGTGCTGAGGTCGTTTGCTCTGGAAGAATATCTCCCACTGGAGCAGAAATGTCGCAAACCAAAATTGGGGAATCTATAGTTGCTGACGTGTGACTGGATGTAGAAAAGGGATTGTCAACAGGATCAGAGATAGGGCCAGTCGATGTGGCAATGGATAGTTCCGGAAGCTGATTTGGAGCTATAGTTGAAGTAGTAGTGTAATCTTCAGAGTCAGGAAAAATGGTATAAGGGAGATCTGGCGCTGGAGATAACTCGCCTCGAAATAGGTTAGGTGAATAGTCCATTGATTCGTCAAATGTGACGTCAGAGCGTTCGAGAACTGTTGTGGTTCCGGGTTTCCAGAAGCGCCAAGCTTTGCTCACAGTGCTATACCCAACGAAAACAACACGTTCTCCATGTGGTTCAAACTTGGTACGGGACCGTTTATAGAGGAAGATATAGGCAATGGTGCCAAATACTTTGTAGTGACCAACAACAGGTTTCTTCTTGTGCCATAATTGATAGGGAGTTGTAACACCAACTTGAGTGTTGATAGTGCGGTTTAGTAGATACACCGTAGTGTTGACCGCCTCTGCCCAAAACTTCAAAGGTACCTTTGTAGTATGGAGCATACTACAAGCAGATTCGACCACAGTACGATTGTCTCTTTCTATGTACCCATTTTGTTGAGGTGTATATGCTACACTGAGCTCACGTAAAATTCCCTCGTTTTGAAGAAAAGAGTTGAACTCGTTATTGTAGAATTCAATACCCTGATCAGTATGGAGGATTTTACACGGTTATTGGTGTAGTGTTCAATCAGGCGAATGGTTTGGATGACATAGGAAAGAGTGTCAGATTTATTTCTGAGGAAATAAATAAACCTGAACGATGTACAATCGTCTTTGATTAGGAGATCGTAAACAGCTCCACCGAGAGAGGGTTGTATTATCTTCCCGCTAAGATCAGCATGTAGGCGTTCACCAGGGATTTGAGAGCGCACTTTGTCAGGATTGACAGAATAGGTTGCTTTGTGTTGTTTCCCGGAAATACAACCAGGGCAAACGTGGTCAAGTTTTGGTGTAGAATCAATAGAAAAATCCTTGAGGCTATTGTTAGAGCTCATCTTTTTGATTGTAGAAACGTTGACGTGCCCCATCCTTTGGTGCCATAGTTTTGGATCACTTGTGATTCGAGTAGAAGAGACAGCCATGGCTTGAGCATCTTGAGAGGAGGACATGTCAAAAGGGATAGGTTTAAAAGAGAGCTGGTATAAAGTACCAACGTGAACTCCCTCCATGATTTTCGGCCCCTTGCCGAATTCCCTGTAGAGCGCACATGTGTCTCCTAGGGTTACGAACGAAATTCCCAATGTAGAGGCGAGGCCGATGGAAAACAGGTTACGTCGAAGGTCAGGAACGTAGAGTAGGTTTTTCAGGGTCCCTTGTTTTTGTCGACCATCAATGCTGAGAAGAATCTTGATATCTCCAGTACCTAGAACCCAGAGGTTGCGATTATCCGCGACAACAACAGACCAAAGGCCAGATTGAATCGACGTGAAATTTGTAAACCATTCACGTCGTTCAGTCATGTGTTCGCTGGCTCCACTGTCCGCGAACCAAGTGCTGGAGTTGAGTTGAACACCAAGAGCCTGAGAGTAGCGGCTGGATGCCATGAACGCGTAAGAATCACTATCGCCCGAAGAGCTATCAGATCCACCAGAGCTGTGAGTGTGAAACTGATCCATAGAACTCGCAGCATTTGCATCACTCTATTTCCGCTTATAAGAGTTTCGGGACGGGTTCTGATGCTTGAATTCTTCTCGGATGGGTTCGGGACACTCATCACGCCTGTGACGGGGTTTGCCGCAATTCCAGTAATTGGAATTATCCTTCAAGTGCCGTAAATAATCTCGGTTGCGCTCCTTCTGTTCGTGACGTTTCTTCTTCTCATGACGAGAGTTAGAAGTAGAAGAATCAAAGTGCCGAGAGGTGCGGGTAAAGAAAGCTTTATCAGATAAGGGTTCGGTCGACCCGTTCTGTAGCATGAGAATGTTTTCCATCTGAAGGAGTCTTGTCTTAAGGTTCTTAACTGTTCTCTCCGTATCTGGAAGATTAGTCCAGGCAGCTATGATACTGTTGTAGCTGGGAGGAAGACTCGAAAAGATTTTGGAAATAATCATATCTTCTGCTACAGGTTTCCCTAAATCCTTCAGGAGGTTACTAAGAGCGAGGACTTTGTTAACATGGGTATTGATGTTATCCCCTCGAGTCATCTTGTAATCAAAGAAACAAGCCTGTATAGAGTAGATATTTTCTTGCGATTTCTGTTGATAGAAAGAGCATAGAGTAGTCCACATGCAATGAGCGGTAGAACAATTAACCAGATTCTCAAGAACAGGGAGAGTAACAGAGGAACTTATCATTCTTCTTGCTAATGAGTTCTTCTTATTCCTGGCGTCACGTACGTCCGGTCGAGATGTCGCAGGCGGTTGAGGAGCAGAACCATTTACGACGTCCATGATGTCCTTGTCTTCAAAACAGATCTCCATGTGGAACTTCCAGACATTAAACTTCGACCCGTCGAATATTTTGAGTGAATCATCGCGGCACTCCATGATGCTCCGAGGTGCCGTTCTGATTCTCTGATTAGTGTAATGGTGTAACTCTCTGATTAGAGTGTGTAGAAAAGGCCCATAACCTGTTAATGCTAACGTGCAGCAGATCGTATGTAACTACGATGTAGACAATAGAACAGATACTTGCATTACTCTGGTGCAATAGCACAACATATCTAAACTGAAATGATCACTACATAATGTCTTCTAACAAAGAAAGGAATCCGGTTGCTCCGCCTAAGCTCCGCAACCATACAGGCTACAGACTCATCGCTAGCTAATCCGCTATCACTCTCTCTACACACTAAGAACAACTATGCAAGATATCCTAACTAGATACCCGTGGAAGGTATATACTAGAACTGAAAACCCTAGACCTACAGAGTTCATTGGACAGAATCATTGCATGAACGGATATCATCCATTATACTCGGAATCCACCCACATACTCATTAAATGGTGGCATTGCAGACATTGCTGGGTGCGCACTGCTGTTGTAGAGTCCCTCCGCTCAGAAGCCTCAAGTTCTTCTCTCTTTGTTTTGCTTGAGTCTCTCTGTCTGTTTGAGCAGAATTTGCGTCTCGAGTTTCTTTTCGTTCTTCCAAGTGTATCTCGTACTGTTTTTCCTTCTTCGTGGCTTAAATTCATTATAGTATGCTGGTTGAGATTCTATTTCTTACCATCTCTACATATCGCCATCAATGTGATGGATACATTGTCTTAGCGTCATCATTGTCTTCATATGTCTGGTTGTATTTTGAAGCAGGAGTTTTTTATCAGAAAGATGTGGCATCAGCATGAGAAGACTAACAACCGAAACTTGAGCGCAACCATAAGGAGGCAACTGCAAACATGTCCAGCCTCCAGGAGGCATTCGGGAAATTAGTGATTACTTTCGTCACCATAGCTTCTCGTCTTCGCCACCATAGCCATTTTCGTATGGAACTGCGAGGGTATCCCACCGAAGAGTGGATTCTTGACTGCAGCGAAGCGCCCTTCCAATGAATAATGTGCTCACTCTAAAGAGAAATTGAGATCGACAATCCACAACCTCCGGCTCTTTGAAGAAGGAAGCTCCTGCTGCTGCCATCCCGGTTGAGGTTCAACTGCTCCAGCAGATCTCTGGTGGTAGATTCTAACCATTCTGAAGCTTGTAGGCTGTTTTGTGGCGAAGGAAGTTGGGTGCAGGTAACAAACTTCCAAATTGTTGTGTGACTAATGAATAAAACTGTTGGTATGAATCTGAACATTGCTTTACCTAGATCCATATCCTGCATGGTCCTGCACAGTCTTGTTTATGTTCATCGGCCACTCGGTGAAAGTGCCTTTTGAAAATTGGGGCATAACTTACTCCACAGGTTTATCTAGGGGCAAATAGCGGCAGAGGTGCACGCTGTGCTAGTATTTGAGATAAGCAGAATAGTGTGTTTAGTGGCAAAAGGGTGTTGTTTACGGATGATGAAGTAATTGGTATGTATTCTGCCAGCGTGTGCTCTGTATCATGATGAAGGTAGCCTGCTTCTGAGTTTCTTTTCATGTCTTGAATCAGAATTTCAACAGATCCTGCTTTCTCATATGAGCTTTGATTTGCATATGCTTACATTGGAAAAATTCTCCTTCGTAGGAAGGAGCATGGTGTGAAAGCACAGGAGCATGCCAATAATTCCGTGCTGGAACTCACTTGGGGTGAATGCTTCAAGTGGATGAATGCTCCGACATTTGAAGGCATGATTCAAAGCAACTCCGAGGAGGTCAATCCAGGTTTGCATCTTTGCTCGTTAAATATATGGGCTTTTCAACCACAATACAGGATTACAAAACTACAAGGCATGTACTGGGCACTTGCATGACCGCTGTACAGGAAGGCGTGAGTTCAATTTATTGATGAAAGACATATTTATTGACATACTTATGGATGCAGGTAGATAAGCTCTTGACGCTACACGAGTGTATTCATTGTGTATGACATCTCGACCGGCCAAGTGTACGTGTACATTTGGTCCCACTCTGGCCAAGGGAGCCCAATTGTGGGGTCGGCGGTGGTGGTGTCATCCATAATGATGTCAAGGTTCATAATGCTCTGAACGGGAGAAAAATACTCGGGCGCCTGCTCCAGCTCCGCCTCTTGCATAAACTCTGCGCGCATCTCCTCCGACTCTGGGCGCATTAGTTCCCCAATTGTGGGGTCGGCGGTGGTGGTGTCGTCCATGACGATGTCAAGGTTCATATTGCTCCGAATTGGGGGAAAATACTCGGGCGCCTGCTCCAGCTCCACCTCTTGCATTAGCTCTGGGCGCGTCTCCTCCGACTCTGGGCAAATTAGTTCCCCATTTGGAGGGGTTGGGATGGTGGTGTCGGCGTCCATCAGAGCCCATAGCTCGCGCTCCAGCTCGGCTTCTTCCTCTTCAGTGAGACGGTTGACGTCGGCGTCATCTTTGGCGGATGCGTCTTGCGTCCTCTTGTTCTTCTTGTATGCCGAGCGAGAGGGGCTGTGCTCGAGGTATGGCTCTCGTCCGTCATTTGGGGTGACTAGACGCGTTTGAAAGGGCTTGTTGCATTTCAAGCATTTGAACTTGGGATGGTCTGTCTTCTTGTTGTTGTAGTACAGGAATTTGGTTTCTTCATTTCCAGCGCCGCACCTGGGGCACGTCCGTGCGAAATGGGCTACTGCGTCTCCAAGCTTTTTGGTGTAAGTTCGGCCCTTGGGGCGATTGGACGGGTGCAGCGAAAAAGAGAAAACCTTTTTGCAATCGAGGCACCTGTAGCGGGGTTGGTGAACGTTGTTGTTGTTGTTGTTGTATCCGAAGCTACAATTCGAGGATTGGCAATACGCGCACGACTTGATGACATCCACGTAGTCAAGAGGCTCCCCTATGATGGAAGTCATGGCAGATACTGAAGCAGAGATGGTAGAGAATAATTCAACAAAAGTCAAGCCAGCGAAGTGGGAGACGGTCGGAGGAGCGGAGAGCAAAACGATTGAGGATAAATAAATGTGAGAGGTGAAAATGGGGATTGGGACTTGTACTCGATTTGTGACTTTACTTGCCTTGGGGAGCAAGTAAGAACCTTCCCCAACTGCATGTCGTCCGTCTTTGACGACGGGACTGTGCGCTCACGTCCGCCGACAGCAACGTCGTCTACCTTTACGTTACGACACGCGCTGCCCCTCCTGCACATCTCCAGCCTTCCCTTCTCCCTCACAGCCCCGGCTGTCGCCCTTCTGCTGGTTTCAGGACCAATGCCTCCTGCGCGAGGTTTGATGAGGCCAGGAAGGCATGGGGCATGAATGTGAACCGCGTGCGGGATGTCTGTCGACAAGCACTCACATTCATGAGGTCGCCTGCGAATGCGCCCAAGCTCCAGAGCTTTCTGCACCACGCCGCGGCGTTTTCTTATGTCTTGAAGGGGGAGGTATGTGAGGGGGGCGACCTGGAGACGGAGTTGGTGGCCCGCGATTTGGAGGAGACGGACGTGGAGGCCGTGCTTGCGGCGGCTCACCGGCCCAGCTTCGTCCTGCAAGTCAGTGACTGTGTGTTGATCTCGTGCTTCAATACTATCTAGAGCGAGTAGAAGAGGGAGCACCCTCTGTTACAAGGAAGAGAAATTCCACGTACTTGTGCTGCATGCAGGTGATGTCGGTGCTGGTGCACAGCGCCACCATGACGGAGATGGAGCGCGCGAGCATGGACAGAAACCTCACCCAGTTCCACGACAACGTGGGCGCGTGCGAGCGCATCTTCATGACGCCCACCCCATCGTCCTACACGCGCCTGACGTCGCGGTTCCTGGTGATTTGGCACATCGCGTTGCGGCTGGGGCTGTGGGACCAGTGCCGCTGGCTCACCATCCCCGCGGTGTTCTGCAATGCCGCGCCCCCTGCTGTGCATCGAGGAGGTCGGCGTCCTCATCGAGGAGCCCTTCTCGTCGCTGGCGCTCGGGGCCATCTGCAAGGGCATCAAAACTAGCGTGGCGGGGCTGGTGGAGGCGCACTCGGAGTTCGCGGTGAAGGCCAATTGCAGGAGCAGCAGCTGAATCTCTCAACCAGGGCAGAATTCATACTGTCGTGATCTTGAGCACGATTCATTTTTTGGAAGAGACAGCGTCGTTGGAAGAGTCCGAACCTTCAGAAAGAGTGCTATTGTCTGCGTGGAAGGACAATGGGCTTCTGGACTGATTGCGCTCCACTCTTCAACAATTCATGAGGTGATTGTATCATCTTTCAACACCAGGCAATTCATTTCCAGGTGAGCTCTGCAATTTTGAATTGTAGAAAGGAAGTTAAGAATGAGCACGAGAAGGGTCATCATTTGTGCCCATGACTAGAAATGCCTCAACTTTTTAGTGAGAGTTGATCTGTTCTTTTCCCCTGAGAACAATGGTTGATTGATTTTTGACTTATTTGTTGTTCGATTGCAGGTGATCGTGTGGACAAGTCTGCAATCAGTTATGGCTCACCCTCTTGCACTATTTTCATTAATAGAAAAACTTGAAAACATTTGCATCATGAACTTAGCAAGAGAGCCTACCTGAATGCTAAATACGATCATCTCTGCCACTGAGCTACAGCTCGCGATAGTCCGTCTCCTCATCATATATGTTGGAATATAACGAACGCACTGTAATGAAGAGAATAATGAGCAGGAATCCTCGATGCCAACACAAAAGCCAGAAGAAAATGGAAGAACGTTCAAAAACTCGCAGCTAATACCGGTAATTGCCAGAAGTTTCATAAAAACGTATATGAACTCCCAGCAAACAATGTTTCATTGTTGAAGGGTTTCAACAACAGTTACACATTATACAACGCGAGAGAGATTCTGGAATCTGTGAGTCGCATGAAGTTCGAGTGAGGCACTTTCATAATCTATAGTGATAAGAAAAGAACTTCACTGAGTCGGAAGTGCTGAGGTCTAGAAGTGCCAACTATTTGAAATACAACCTCTGTCTCTGACCTTACTGTAGTTTGCATGCTCGGTTCCTGCTGCTTCGTACTGCTCAGGTTAACATTACCCTCTCGATAATCACGAGTGGTAACCAATATCAGCACCTTCGGTGTTCCTGCCAAGATTGCGTAGGATGAATTAAGTCAGATGCTCAGGGGTTACACACCAATATATATTAGCGTTTCCTTTGATTTTAACAAGATATGCCAGGTAAATGGACACGATGAAACATAAACAGGAATAAATAATTCCGAAACAGATCACATAACATCCTAGAACCAGTGCTAGGGCGGAACCTCTGAGCTTAGAACTTCTTGACCCAGAATGGAAGAGGCTAATGAAAATGAAGCAAGTGGTTGACAGCAAGGAAAAGGAATAGATGTGTGTCAGTGAAGGAATGAGCATGGCCCAAAAAGAAATGAAAGACCCAAGAGTAAATCCAACAACCAAAGAGGCCGCCCTGGCATTGGTTCTAAACTGTTGTGTCAAGATGGTTATGCTTACCGAATATGTTGTTAATCCAGCCTCGTCGATGGGTCATGACCATCTGGCTAACAGCTGATCGATTAGCAAATGATAAAGTTTGAGTGTCGCGTGGCCGCCCCTTGAATTCCTGGAACTCCCCGACCACGATCTTACCTCCCTCAAGCTCCAGCCTGTGGGTTTAAGACATCAGGATCTATCCAGACTTCCATTTTGAGGTCATAATCCTCACAATTGATGCTCAAAAGGGTGCAGGGACTAAAAACTCCAAGTTAACCAGTACATTGCCAGCTCTTCAAAACGGAGTGACCAACGTCATGGCATTCATAAGAATTTTACTGGTTATGGAAATCTGCATGGCAAAATCCTCCCGAACCTAAAAGCAGGTTTATGATTATCTTACACAATCCAGTAAGCTTCGAACTTATTGGTTGGCATCCATAGATACTGAATGTAGACAGGCATGAAGTACGGGGAGGCTGGAAGAGAGGGCCTGGCATGCACCTGTCCCACGTTGGAGCCGTACTCAATATATAATGGAGCTGCTTCTGCTCATTCTCAGACAACGCTTTCTCCGATTTTTCATTGCTGAGCACATTCTTCAGCCATCCTGAGTCCTTGCGAACTAAACTGTTATTAAAAAAGTGCTCCCATTGGTCTGTCGTGATCACTTCACGCTGCATAGTGATGGCCTGCTCGGGCCTGACATGGCAAGAAAACAATGTATGGAAATTAGTAGCCCATCCTTCCTTCCATTCCTCGCATGCCCAGTAACTCAGCCACACCAAAATTGAGCACTAAGCTTAAACTAGGGACTACAAACTGCTCCCTGAAATGTTAAATGTATGATGCCAGTTTAAGGCTGGTATCCAAGACAGAATGCACGTTATGCTGCAAGCTACTCCATACCTGCAATCTCGACTGACAAGAAATACCTTCTGCTGCATGAATCCAGAAGGTAAAGCAGCCCCTCTTCTCTCAATACAAGACTGCAGCAGCTCACCGCGGTAGTTCAAATCTTCCAACTGCAAAGAATGCGTCCCTGAAATTAGGCTCAACGTCCCGACTCTGAACCACAAGTCCAGCCATATACTTTATTATAGCAATACACAACGTCAATGTAATAGGCTACACTGTAGTTATTGTTATTTCAAATGCATTTTATATACAGAGGACCAAGAAGAACAAAGACGTACCAGATTTGAATGCACTGCAGTTGAACCATTGGCGCGAGTATGTATCCAGCTTCCATCAGCATTAAGATGTACAGACCCTGACCAATTTTTCACCTCTATAACAAACAGGACCTCCCTGTTTCATACAGTGCAGATTTCTCAATCTTGAGGCCGCCTTACAAGACATCAAATAAAAACAATCAGCTTTAGCAAAAGCATCAGAACTGCCTTCAAACGAAATATCTTAACATCTTTGTAATATTCATGTTCCAAAGAAAATGCGTCACATATCCAGAAAGAGTACCATAATATACTTCTAAACTGCGCATCAGGTTATCAATCCACAAAGTTTGCGATATATAGTTTTGCTGCAGTTTGGGGCCTCTCGGTCTAGTAGAAGTTGGAGTGCAAGGCAGCTGCGAGAAGCTACTCAACGGCCAAGCGGGGCTAGTTTCCTTCGACACATTTCTGTTTCGCCCAAAGGAGTTGTTTGGCACTCGGTTTGGAGATGATCTGCCACCCGTGAGTTTACCTTTACCTCAGCAGTTGAAGTCGATTGCGGAACTGTGGGAGGTGCTTTACCTCGACGAAACTCTGCGAGTCAACCGGGGCCAGCAAGGTGAACTCTTCATCTTCACAAGAAAGGTCTAGAAATGGGGGCATTTTCCTGTGCTTGTTGAGAAGGTCGAGAGCTTTTGTAGTGTAGATACTTGGTTGGATCCATGGAAGTGTACAAGTTAGTAGGATGCATGTGCGATGTATTAATCGTTGAATTGATCGATACTCGAGAGTTTTTTCAAATGAAAAGATGGGGGTCCAAGTCTGTGTCCATCGTTTTGTTTCTCTGGTGAGATAGGTAGCTGCTGCATAGCAGCACCTGTTAGACACATCATAAATTCAGTGGCCTGGCCTAGATTGATAATTCACCATTTGAGATCATTTGCACAAAGTTCGCTCTGCATATATTTCTTGCCATGTGTTGAAGTTTATACAACATCAAGAGAGTGGATCAAATTTTGAATGGAAGCAATTTTTTGAATTGAAGCAATTGTAAGGTAAAACCGTAAGCTTAGCATGATGTAATTTATAATGTTACCACAAACCAACCATACAAACTAATCATTCAAAAATGATCCTAGAAGAGGATATCAATCGTGCTGCCAAACCAAATGAATCCCTTATGTACCCATTATTGACTTTATATCATTGTTATTTACTTTAGATACCCATTATGTACTTTAAATATCCGTTACTTACTTTGTGTATCCATGATTTAGTTTAA
Source organism: Bryoerythrophyllum caledonicum (assembly GCA_963971425.1). Classification (NCBI taxonomy): domain Eukaryota; kingdom Viridiplantae; phylum Streptophyta; class Bryopsida; order Pottiales; family Pottiaceae; genus Bryoerythrophyllum; species Bryoerythrophyllum caledonicum. The sequence goes on along the minus strand of OZ020526.1, from coordinate 2,781,364 downwards.
ATATTTGTCCTTTACGTCACATACTTGAGGTAGTACCGAGGGGGCGTTGCCACGTGTCACCAGGGGACTTACCTCCACCTCTTTTATTATATCTCTTATTATAATAGAATACAGGATGAGAAATCCATCTGATGGATGAACGCGTCGGATGAAAACGGTCCGTCAAGTGGATGAACGCGTCGAGTTTGGATTTAAAAGTTAAAATCTAAAAACTAAATAAAAGCTAAAAGTTAGGGTTTTGGATAAAATGAAAAACTAAAAGTTAGGGTTTTGGATAAGAGGACGGGACGAAAGTTAAAAGTTAAAAGCTTAAAACTAAATAAAAGCTAAAAGTTAGGGTTTTTGATAAAATAAAAAGCTAAAACTTAGGGTTTTTGATAAAAAGACGGGACGGGGACAAGGGACCGGGGACGGGGTTGAGGGAGGGGGGACAAGGGGACAAGGGACGGGGGGGGCGATGGATTGGAGGGAAAGGGCTAGGAGACGGGGAAGTGGGGACTCAACACAAAAAAAATGTTGTGTCCGGAGGACACGGGTACCCCACTAGTATTATATAAATAAACAACAAGATTGGTATACTTACCCATTCTCTCCAACGGATAAGTTTAGGTAAGTTAACTAGTATTGTAAAAGTAAATTCTTTAAAAAAAATAATCAAAGTAGTTTCCACATGTTGCCCCACTCCTATGATGGGTATCACCTAGGTATCACACAATACGCATAGGCCTTTAACCCCTAAATTACCAAGCCATTTTCAAACCAAAAACACTTCAAAACAACTCGTTTCAGTGCAATGAGTACGGATGAAACTTAAGACTTTTATTTCTAGTTCTAACCAAGAGATCTCAATCAAGACTTATCAAGTAACATATTCACAAAATTTCATAACCTTCAACCACACGGATTGAATGATTATAGTGTTTGAAGTACAGAATAGGGTTCATTTTCTTTGTTGCGTTTAGTGGTTTAGCAGACTTTGACTTCACTTGGTGTCCAATTTTGGCACTACACAAGATCTAAATTCATTTAAACCACCATATTAAGCATGATATTAGTTCCTTGTATAGGAGGGTGACATTCAAATTGGCATTTGGGCGATTCCAGGGATAGTGTCTTTTTCTGCTGCCAACTTTGACACCCTCAGGGCTGAAGAATTGTTACTTTACCATGAAATTTCGAGGACAACATCACCTCTATGTTGTCAACGTGCATACCAAATTTCAAGTTCAGGATATTTTATACAAAAAAAGTCATGCAAGATTTACCAACATGGGGTAGCTATGAGAAAAGTTTCACAGCTGCCAACTTTGACACCCTCCCAAGGATTGAGGAAATTCTTCTTTTTCCCATGATATTTTTGGAGTGAATTTTTTTTAATGCTTTTTACATTTGTGGAAAATTTCAAGTCCAAAAGATCCACCAAAAGAATAATATTCCAAATCCACCAACATGTGTAGTTTTTGAGAAACAAAGGAGAAAACCATTTTACAACGTCCAACTTTGGCACCCTTCCTAGGGCTGAGAATTTGTCATTTCAACATGAAATTTTTTGGCACAAGGTCACCTTTATGTTGATAACATGTGTGAAAAGTTTCAAGGCCAGGAAATGTATTCAAGAGAAGATATTCAAAAATCTACTAACATGGGAGTTACCTGTGAGAAAAGTTTCACAGTTGCCCACTTTGACACCCTCCCAAGGATTCATAAAAAATCATTTTTCCATGAAATTGTGGACATGAAATCACCTCCACGTTGATTACAATTGTGAAAAATTCCAAATCCAAAAGATCCACACAAAAAAACATATTCCAAATCTACCGACATGTGTTAATGTGAGAAACAAAGGGGAAAGCTTAATATCACTACTTCCAACTTCAACACCCTCATTAGGATTGAGTTTTTGTTGATACGTAATGAAATTTTTGGCACAAGATTACCTCTATGTTGGTAATATGTGGGATAAATTCCAAAGCCAAAAGATGTATACAAAAAAGTTATTCCATATCCACCAACGTGTATATATGTCCTCCATTAGCGTCAATCACTACTAATAACATAGAAGGCACAGAATGACATAATTGAAGGAGCATTGTACCACTGACTAACTTCCACTCTCTTTCAAGAACTACCTTCAACACATCTAAATTCCTAGGGCGTTCTTGCCATGTTGCTCAACATCTTTTGACATCGTCGAGTCGATCTCGATTGGATTGAGATCGGGAGAGTTTGCATGCTAATTGAGCTGAATCTCGAGAAGGCGGGTTTGTCTCCATTGGTGACATATTTTGCTGCAATGGACGGGTGCGCCATCTTTTATCATTAGAGAAGTTTTGGGGTCTCCAAAAGGCCCTGCAAGGCCAAGTCGGGCAGGTTAGATTCGGCGCCAAGGACGCATGGGCAGCAGTGACTCAGCTCGGGGCAGCCTCATGGGCATCATTATCAGGCGCAATGTACCTGTGCATGGTACAACAATGTACATGTTGTGGCATTTGGGGCAAGGCCATATTGGTCCTTCTGGCCATTGTGGCAGCAGTCAGTTAAGTCCATTTTATTCGTGATTGGAATTCATGTTGTCCTTTCTAAAAATATTATAATCAGAAGATCAGCAGTTGTACTTGCCAAAATGAGTTTTTAACTTCAAAGTCAACCTACTGTGCTAAGGAAATAGTAGTATATTATGCCAACAAGGCACTGGTGTACTAAGTGAATGTTAGTTAAATATGCCGACAAGGCCTTAGTGTACAAATTAAATATTAGTGTAATATGCCAACAAGATGTTAGTAGGGCGGGAAGGAGAAATGTGAAGTGGGAGGAAGACATGTGATATGTGGGATGTGGCGTGTTTTTGGATGCCCCAAGTATTCCTTAACTTTTGGTCTATTCCTTGAATTTTGTTGGAGCACAGCCTCCTTGCATGGATCAAAGCAAGTTTTATTTTCACGTTGTCTGTCGTGTAGGGGTTTGCTTGTATTCCTTCACCGTAACCTTTATTGTTGATACAAACCATATGTGTTGTTTGCGGAGAACTTCTAATGAGGTTTCATCTTGTAGAATTGTTGCCTTTAATTTTCCTACTGCAGCAAAGTTTTTGCTTCGATCAAAGTTCTTGTTTTCACGTTGTCTGTGGTCAAATCTAGTGCTTTGCTTGGTGATTCACTTCTTGCATTGTAGTGTTAAGTGAAGTTTTCTCCTAAAATTAATTGAAAACCTGAAGAAGAATTTCATATAGTATAGTAAGAGAAAAGTTCCAAATGCCAAGAGTAGATCAGTTAAGACTCAAGAGTTGAATTCAAATTACTTGAATCATGACAAAAATTTCTTTCCTCAATCGTTAGATTGCTACTAAGTAACATCACTTCTAACTTCATTTCTAACTGAACAAGCGGTTAAGTGGTGGTTTCCATGAAGAAATTCTTCAAGTTGCTTCAACTCCAAGAATCAGGAACCATTTAATGTAAATGGCCTTAAGTATAGACGTCGTATTATGTGTCCTAGATTCACTCTTCAATTGAAACTTTCTTGTGAGCTTTAGTTGTGCATGATTTGTAACGTCCCTTCAATATGGCACTAAGGGACGTTACAAATACCAACAATAGTAGTTATATTCCTGAGGTGAAGTTGAATTCTAGGTATGCTCCAGTTATCAAGAGAGAAGTGCTCTTAGAAAATCAAGATAGTCGTGCAAATTTTGCAACAAGGAGGCCAGCAGGTGAAACTCACATTGATCTTTGGATTAATGGTGGCTTGTATCCAGTGGATCCAGCTACAAATTCTTCTCCATGCTTTAACACAACAAAAACATATTTAGAGTTTTTATGCCATGGCGTAGGGGGTATGTTGGGCTACACAAAGCGCTTAAGTCGAGGTGCTGGCATGAATGGCACCTTGATGGACTTGCAGTCAACAATTCGAGTTTATGAAGTAGATATTTGCCGTCTTCAACAAGAATACGAGTTCCAACGTGGTATAGTTGAAAGTATGTCACAGAGTACAACTGAGCTTGTAGAGGAGCGCAATCGATTGCAAAGCAAAGTGGACACTTTAGAAGCAACATGTGAAGAATTGACGATGTCACTCACTGCAGCAGCTCAAAGAAATCAGGAGACAATGAATTCTTTGGAAGCGGATTTGTCAAGATGCAAGGCATCATACGAGAAGCTACAAGTTGATGTTCAGTATATGGTAGAAACTCCAAGGGGACTCCGTAAACGTGTACATGTCGGGAGCATGAAGAACGTAGATGAACTTGCACCATGTTCGAGCATTGATCCTCTTTTGTTGCATGTTGGGTCTCGAGTCTATCTATGAATCTGAATAGGGTACTTCAATTTGCATGGCAGGTTCAGGCAATGCCAAACGGCGCCGGATAGTATTGAGGGCACAGATTCAACCTCGACTAGTCAATCTCCCACATCAATCAAATAAAGCACGAGGACAGAAGAAAAGATTGGGCGGGGTTGGGGATTCCTAGATTGCTACAGCACGTGCTATTGCAAGTGTTATGTCCGCTGGGGAGGCTTTGAGGTTGGGAGAGCAGCCTAGGATAAGTCAGGCAAATGCGATTGCAACGAAGACTACCTTAAAGAAGATACAAAGGGAGTTGAGTGAGAAAGTAATGTTGGGAGTGTGTGATGGCAACAATGTAACACACAGGGGATACCATGCACTATGCAAGGCTATAAAGCATCGAGTCACTGCGGTGGCACCTAAAGTGAAGGGAGGTCTTTTGCCGTCTAGTGCAAGGGTGGCACAGTTGCGAAGGAAAATGAATAGTAAACTTCCGCAGTTCATTGGAGATTATTACCATATAGATGGACGGCGAATCATTCCAGAAGTCAAGGTTGGTAGAAGGTGATTAGGAAATCCAAAGAGGTTATTCTCCACGACAAAAATAAGCTCTTTGCTGATATTAAAGTTGTCTAGCGGTCAATGGTGTTGTTTTATGACATTACAGTTGAAGGTAAGTGAAAAATTTGTTTGAATCTGATTTCTTCTATGATCTAGTTTGCTGCAACAGGGTATATCATTAATGTCTTTGATGCTTAGTGCTTTCCACTAACTTTGGTTCCTTTCAAAATGCAACGGTGGACCGCTTATATTTGTGTTGAAGTTGGACGAGGCGGAAGTGCTTCATGGGAAGAAGTTTGAGCGAGTGAGCCTGACACTCATGAATCGAGCTCTAGATCCTGAGATTCAAAACACTACTACAAACCGGGAACTTTATGACTGGGACAATATGACTGGGGGTGATAGGCGACTACCGGCAGTCACATGCTGCGAGTCACATGCTACGAGTCATATTTTTGTTCGTGGCGGTCAAAATTAAGAATGTGACTGGCAGTCATATTCTGCTGTCATATTTGCCACATGTACCGTATAAAGTATGTGGGAGGGTTGTATGTCTTCGTAGGGGAACGACTAGGAACGTTCATGGGGAACGTGCAGTCATATTTGGCAGTCATATTTTTCTCCTAGTCATATTTTGTAGTCATATTTTCCCTATAGTCGTATATATTTTTTTGGGGCTACCCAACATTATAAACACTGCCCGAGACAATGTACATGTATACTGGCCCTTTCTATGGCTGCATAGTATGAGAATTTAGGATATTCTTTTTATATATGGAATTTGTGAGGGAAATTGAGTAGTTTTTCATTCGTGATAGATAATTAGGAACTGGGCATGTGCATTATTTTATAAATTAATGAATATATTATTGATTTCCTCGATTAAGTGAGGGAGCAAGGGGGTGGGGTTTACATTGAGAAGGAATATGGTGCAGGTTTAGTGCCGGTTTCATAATTGTGTCATTGATCTCATGAATTGGTAGTTGGTGATAAACGTAAGAGGTGAGCAAGTTATCGGTATGGGAGTTTTAAATGAATGTGAGCTGCATGGCTAAGACATGAGGGTGTTGATTACACATGTATCGTTTTGTCTAAGGCGTTCTAATGCGTCAGCCACCACCCCTCATTTTTTGGGCCCTCGGACTCTCTCTGTCTCTCTTTGGCCGCATTGTTGGAGGTAAAAAGGTGTAGAGGAGTACTTGGAGTTGGCTGCATTGTTGGAGTTTAGAAGAATATTTAGAGGGATAGAGGTGTAGAGGAAGAGAGGTTTTATATGTTTTTTTGCTTCGGCACTAACTATTGTATTGATTGGCAGTGTTTATTGTTGGTGGTCTCTTGCTGTGGGTTGAGTACCCGGCCACTCTTGAATGTGTGAGGCAACGATTCAACTGTCCACTCAAAGGCTACATGAGCTTCTTTGAGGTATTATGTTTCATAATTGTAAACCAATACTTTTTCATGCATCATCTTCTTCTCATCTTGAATCAAATTTTATTTTGATGGAGTCTAGACTATTTGACTTCATTAGTGCTTAAGAATCATCTCAATAGTTTTAGCACTTCTGTTTTCATTATTTTTCAGCACTATTAAGTTTTCAGCACAGTCATAATCCACGGCAACCAAAAATATAACTACCATTAATATTCCACGTCAGCGACATTATGACATTAAATATGACACCGTAGAGTCACATTCCACGTCAGCCAAAAATATGGCAGTAGTCACATTCCACGTGAAAGTGCCACGTTAGCAAAAATATAACTCTATAGAGTCACAATCCACACGAGCAGAAAATATGGGGAAGGATTATTGCCTGTTTCATAGTTGTGCTAGTGACCTCATGAATTGGTAGTTGGTAACAAATGTGAGAAGTGAGCAAGACTTAGTTATCGGTTTGGGAGGTTTAAATGAATGTGAGCTCTGTGGCCAAGATATGAGGGAGCTGATTACAGAAGCAAGTACAAATGAATATACAAAAATATATATATATATATATATATATATATATATATATATATATATATATATATATATAGATATGTACATAGAGTTGAATGTACAGAATTGTATGACACCGGAACGGGAACTCGGTCAATCCTGCTCTGACTCGCAATAGTCCAAATCAACTACCGATGTATCGTCTTGTCTGAGGCGTGCTAATGCGTTAGCCACCACCTCCAGGGCTACTTCCACTGCATCGCTCAAAATAGGTGTTTGAGGTGTGAGATCCAAATCCAGGCTTGTAGCTTGAAGTCTTGGAAAATCGCTTGCTCTCCCCAATGATATGCACCGTACTTCATCCGTGAGTTGATGGTCTGAGAATGTGCGAACTCCTCGTGGTTGACTGTGCATCACAACCTCCCATCCATGCTTTGCCACATATGGTGCAAAGTAAACCTGTTCAATGTGGAGTGGGAAGGTAAATGACTGTGCAGAGTATGGGACCAACCTCTGGAAGTTTATGGTAGTGAAACCGTAATCATCGCGCTTCATGGTGGCGCCATCTCCTTGCATATTCGCAACAACCCACTTGCAATGTAGGACCACCACCTCATACTGTCCATAGTCCACTGAAAGTATTTCCTCCACCCAACCCACGTACTCCAACTCTGTAGCTCGGAGATTTGTATCCTTTGTACCTGCGCGACAAAGTTGTCGAAAGGTTGCGGCTACCCCCGAGTCTGTAGAGGTCAAATGCTTCTCTGCACTCCGGACACGGAGGTGCTTTCCATATGCATACATGGAGCGATACGCCTTCGCTACGTCTACGGGGGGTAGCATCAAGGCTTTTACATCTTGGGGGACCTCCTCCTCCCCATCCTCTAGAGCCCGCATCACAGCCTTTGGAAACCATATGTGGAATAATTCGTCACACATCTCTGAAGGGTACACTACCCTAGCCTTCTTTCTCTGTCGCTTATACTCGTGACGCTCCGATTCTCGACGTGCCATGTCATCCTCGTGCCTCCTGTGAGACAAGATGATTACATATGGAGATGAACATCTTTACATACTATCCGGAGTTCAGAACGTACTGTAAGGTCCAAAAACAGATGTTGGAAACGACTATGACTGCAGACATGTTATGCAACATATGACTAGGTGGCGTTGTAGTACAGTGTTAAGTAGTGACTGCTTGTAGTCAATTTGAAATCAAGTGACTGACAGTAGTCACATTACAGTGATAAGCACTGACTATCTGTTCACGGATGTCATTGCCGTCACTGAGGGTAGTCACATTGTGTGCAATTGCATTCATATTCAACGTGGAGTTAGCTGATGTGAATTCACCTTCTCCAATCTTCCAATGGTGCTGCGTTGGTAACCACAAACTCATGAATCCATTGTCGGAGGTTTGGTGTTAGATACCGAGGGCGCTCGTCCCCTTCGAGGATCTCGTCGTACATTGATGGGTCTTCCTTATCGTCCCACACTCTTCGAGTAGTAGTCTCATACTCTTGCATGTACTCGGTGCAGAACACCAATGCCTCAACTATAGCATAGCCTTCAGCCATGCTACCTTCTGGTCTAGCTCGATTTCGAACGTAGCCTTTGAGTGTCTTCAAATATCTTTCAATAGGGTACATCCATTGTGTATGAACGGGACCACAGATCTCCACTTCCTCCACAATGTGCAACACCAAATGGCTCATAATGTCAAAGAATGACGGTGGGAATTCCTTCTCCAACATGCATAATGCGATGACTGCTTCGCTCCTCATATCTTCTATCTCCTTGGGATCGATGGTCTTTGCACAAATCCTCCGGAATACTCGGCTCAACATTATTATTGACGTCCGAACTTCCTTTGCCAATGTCGTGCGCACACACAACGCCAACACTTCATGGAGGAGGACATGGTAGTCATGTGATTTAAGGCCTTTGATTTGCCCATCCGGATTCACACGCTTCTTCAGCGACCCAATGTACTTAGAGGGGGTTCTCAAGGATCTCAGTTGGTCTACAAAGACCTCATGTTCTTCTTTTGTAAGAACGTATGATGATCGAGGTAAGATCACGCTGCCTTGTTTTCTCCCGCTTACGAGCCATAGATGTCTTCGTATACCCGCTTCTTTCATATCGAGACGAACCCCTAGTGCGTCCTTCTCTCCGAATATTGTCTTCATTATATTCTGAGCAATGTTCTTTTCACAGTGCATGACATCCAACGTGTGTCGGATGAGAAGATCTTGTAAAGTGACTCCAGAGAGTCACGTATTAGATTCCATCTTGACAACCAACACTCCGTGTCGTCACATTCCGCGTCGCATGACAACATTCAGTCATAAAATGGGTTCTAAAATTCAGAGTTGAACTATGCACAATCATCTATACACACACATCAATGCATTCAAACAATCTGAATTCAACGTCTACAAATGACAGTATCTCTTTCTAGAGTCATTACAGTGTACAAGAATGCGTATGATACACTTACTTTCCAGTAGGGAAGGTCAAATAGACAAGATCTCCTTTTCACGCCGTATTCGTGTACGAGGTCCGGAGTTTGTTGACCTTCGTTTGCATGGATCTTGCTCCTCCACTCTTCTCGAGCATTCGCAAATGCCAAGTGCTCTCGACCGGTCATCCTCTGGGGCGGAGGTCTCATGTCAGGATGTCCATCGAAATTCGCCTTTTGCCGCCTCCATAGGTGCGCCATCGGCAACTGTCGTCTATGCCCAAGGTATACATTCTTCTTCAATGCTTTTGAGCGCCGAGTAACTACATTGGGGCCACACACGGGACATGCCTTGTGTCCTTTCGTGACTTGGCCAGAAATCAATCCGTATGCCGGAAAATCGTTCACTGTCCACAGTAGCATACCTCGGAGCTTGAATGCTCTGTCGCCGGAATTTGAATGCGATCCATCCACACAGTCGGTCCCTTCCCATAGCTCTTTCAACTCTTCCACTAATGGTGCAAGGTAAACATCCACATTCTTGTCTGTCACACTTTCTTTTCCGGGTATTAGTAGTGTAAGCATCAAAAAGAAGTTCTTGGTCACGAGCCAAGGGGGAAGATTGTAGTTCAGCATCACTACAGGCCACGTAGAATGGCTAAGGCTTTGGTTCCGGAATGGGTTCACAACTTCACCCCATCTAGTGCCAAGCCTAGCCTAACGTTACGTCCGTCTTTCGCAAACTCCGGCCATCTACTACTCATGTGATTCCATGCCTTTGAGTCAACCACAGATCTCATCACCTTATCCTTGCTACGTCCGTCCGTGTGTCACTTCATGAGCTCAGCAAACAGTCCGCAACTGTACATTCTTTGCAAACAGGGGATCAACGGAAAATGTCTCAACACTTTGTAGGGTATCCGTTTGGAGTTGTCTACGTACCGAGATTTGTGGCATACTGGGCACTCCGTTGCTTCCTCCAATTCTTTCCGGAATAAACAACACCCATCTCTACACGCATGTATGGCGTTGTAGGACAACTCCAATTTTATCAACACACGCTTCGCTTCATAGAAGGTTTTCGGAAGTGTGTTGTCTTTGGGCAATATCGACTCCTGCAATAACTTCAGTAACTCGTCCACAAAGCCGTTGGATACTCCAAAACTGGTGCAACAGTTAAGTAACGTGAGTATGGAGGTGAGACGGTTGGAGGAGCTCCCCGCATAAAGCGGAGTCTTCGCTTCACGTAAAAGGGCATCCAAGTCTCCGCCATAAGGGTCCTCGACGTTCATAGTTGTCCCCCTTGACTCCATAGGGTCGTTATTGTCTTCCATTTCGTCAACGCTCTCTTCGTCGTAACTTTCTGGCAAGCCATCATCCCCGACCGGTGCCATTTCATTGAATTCAAGATCACCTCCTTCATGTATAGAAGGGTTGGTCCTGCCCCTCTCTAAGTGAACATTGTCGTACTTGTTGAAGCACTCTGCCACCATGCGTACCCACTCTACCTACCCGGCTTCTGTGTCGTCAATGTTGGGACTAGAAGGGGGCTTACTACTTTGCCTAGTGCTTGGTGCAGTCGGGGTCAAGTTCAAGGGGCTGTAATCATCCTGCAGTTCTAGGGACAACACAATGGATGTGACATTCCAGAATCCATTGTCTAAACGTAGGATCTCATGGCAGACATGTTATGCAACATATGACTAGGTGGCGTTGTAGTACAGTGTTAAGTAGTGACTGCTTGTAGTCAATTTGAAAACAAGTGACTGACAGTAGTCACATTACAGTGATAAGCATTGACTATCTGTAGTCATTTTGGACAATAAGTACATGTTCACACTTCACAGTGATAAGCAGTAACTGCCTGCTCTCAGTTTGGAAAGAACATTAAAGACACTACACATAGTACAGAGACAGACACTGACTGTTTTCGTGGTGTTTAAGTCGCATCTAGAATGTTTTGGTATTTAGTCATTTACCATACAGAGCTCGGATTTACAGGGTAATGCGCATAGAGTTCTTCTCCGGCCATAATGTCCCTTGATGCTATGGTAATTACATATCCCCACTCCTCGGTGTTCCATGGTTTGGGCATCATGCGATACTCCCAGACAACATTACCTATTTCGGAGCGCCCTTCCGAACTATTATTGTATCCAGCAACATTGCCTTTCTCTACATCTCCGTCGATGTACACGTCTGACTCTGTGCGCATTACATACGATTTCATTCGGGGTTGAGCCTTGCTCAGGATCCTGTACTCCGCTGATATGTATTGTGGTCCTACAAAGGGAAGGAGTTCTTCTCCCTCTTTGGCGGGTTGCATTGCAAAGAGACCCCAACCCATGAAGCGGTATTTTGACACTCTCACTTGCCAATCTCTTTTCCAAAACACGAATGAAGTCAGCCTTGGAATGGGCCCGTCGCACCATTGTCCATCATACACATCTGACCGCCACTTCTGCAATCTAGTAACTCGCATATTGGTCACTGTGGGCTTGGCGCTATCGGGGGATTGTGCTTGGCTGAGAAATGTCTTCAACGATGTCAAACTTGCGGCTCTTACTATCGGTCTCCACCGGGCCTACATATTTCATTGATACAGATTTTTTAAACAATATCACCCTACGCACAACCAAGCAACTTTGCTTCCTGAGGAATGTGTGGTTGAAATCACTTACCAAGATCGATGCTGAGAAAACAGGGTCCCTCTTTCGAGTGCGAAGATGCTTCCGAATCGTGGCTCGATCGAGAACTTTCTCTCCTACACATTCCATGCATGGGCATAGTACTTTGTCAATCCCCTGGAGTCAGCTTGGATCTCTTCGTCTTGCCATAATTGGAGATGCTTCAAGCGCTCCTGTTCCCCTCCTTCCATCCTATGAAAAAACTCAAGCACAGATGTAGGGTGACATGGTGCCCTAAGGCATATACAGCAGAGAATATTCAAACACAGAAAAGGGAGGGTGCCATCAATAATCTCAAGCTTCCGACTATGATAAGGAAACAACACAGGCTAATTTTGTTTCTTATGCCTCAGTGATTTGTTATGCCTAAGTGATTTCATTTAGAAATGAATTCTAGTTACAGAAATTGATGTACCAAACTTCTGATATTTTAACCAAGACTACAGGGTCATTCAAATGACTACAAGGCGTCGTACAAATGACTTCAGTTTGTTGTATAACTCATCGACGTCACATGTATCACTACACTTAGTCATCTAAGCACACAAAGTCATATATACACACACGTCGAAGGGAGGACACGTGGCGGGGTTGACCAAGCCGCCGTGTCCAGCACAGCGCTCGGCAGAGCCCAAGCGCCAGGCCTTCGCACGTTAGAGGGGACTGCCACACAAATCACCCCAACACATCCAAGCCCACGGAGGATTGACTGGGCATCATGGCGCCTTCACCCTCACCATACGAGCAAGTGAGGAGCAAGAAGATTGCGGAAAACTTGCAAGTGCTGAAGAGTTTGGGGTTGCCTGCTCTAGAGGACAAAACCTTCAAACGGCCAAAAGATAGGAGGTGAGTGTTTACCTGATTCTGCGTGATTGTTGGATCTGAGTCGCCTACGCCTCGGATCGAGTGGAGAGTGTCGCCAGGGTTTGTAGGACGCAGCATGCACGCGCTAGAAATCGGTTGTAGAAGCCCATCAGCTACAACACCAGAGCCGGTTAGGGTTTCGAGGAGGGGCTGCAGCGGCATCGGCTCTAGAAGAGCGGAGGTGCAGTGTTAGAGGTCGTTGCAGCGGTTCTCATCGAGTGGAAGCTGAGAAGACATTGCTAGCAAAGGCTCCAGGTTAGCAGGAAACTCTTGTTAGGGTTGCTTGAGGCGCTGTGGAAATTGGGCGCGGATCTCCTTCCTGGTGACCACCGGAACCAGCTAGGGTTTCAAGCGACAGAACTCTCAGATGCTGGAGGTAGATCGGATTTAGAACGGAACTGAGCAGACGTACTCATCGAGGGGAGGCACACGGAGGAGCTGGAGGCAAGAAAAAACTACAGCTTCGTAGCTGCAGACTTCGGGACGCGCTAGAATTCGTGTAAAAGAGCCAGTTAGGGTTTGGCGCAATCCTCTTGCATGCTGTAGCTCCAAACCCTAAGAGATGTTGGGGTTGTGCTAGAGGGGGTTATGATTTGTAGTCATATTGGCTGTCGTCCAACGAGGTAAAGTTGCCAAAGTCACTCCACTGCGTGATGCAGTGACTCCATTGAGTCCTTGGAGTCTCACGCTACAGACATAGTGACTCTCTGGAGTCATTTTTTGCTGCCATTGTCATACTCCAGTATTTTTTTATTTTTTTTCTAAGGTATGGATAATTCTGTTTGTAAAATGATAAGAGATGTTGCTAATATGCTGGATGAGAAGCAAATTGAAGTGTTCCGCGCAATTGCATGTATCCCGGCAATTACGTTGCCAGTATTGGAAATGATATCCATTGAGCTTGGAGATGTTGTTGAGAACAGTCGTAACGTGCCCTTGCAAGAGCCTACCAGCGCCAAGCCAGTACGCACACGACAAACGCAGAGGAGGCTCCTCAGCGAAGAAGAAGAAGGCGATGACGAAGACATCGAGGATGAGCACGAGGAGGAGCAGTTGACAACAAAACGAACAAAGGCAAGAATTTCTGATCTATTGTCACCCCGTGCTCAGTTCCTTGCTGGTTTTACTTCTTCATACATGGACAGTCTATCTATTTCCAAGGTCTTAATCATTGTTTCTTGAATCTCTTTCTCATAGGTTTGTCTTGCAAGCTTGTTTCTGGGAGTGTTTGCATGTTCGTAATGGTTTGATTTCCCCGCTCTTGAATTGTGTGCCTCTGAAGCTATTTCCCACGCCTTTATTTTCAAGCTTCTGCATTTTCATAACCGAGCGAGGGCATTTTCAAGGTAGGTTTGCGTCCGTTTTGATGAGGGGATACTTCATAGGTAAGATGCTCAGGTGGTTACAATGTAATGTGCTTACCTTCTTTGCGTACATATGACTGCTCTGAGTCATGTTTTTGTCAACATGACTGTGATTATTCTCAAATATGACTGCTATGAGTCATATTTTCGTACATATGATTGTACAAATCTTCAGATACGACTAGCTGAAGTCACGGTTTTGTGAACGACACTGAAGTCATCTTGAGCATGGGTGGTTGTGGTCCTTTTGAAGTACGTTCTGTTTTGTACAACTAGGTTTTAGGTTTGAGCTTTTCGTCATATCTTTAAGTTGGATTTACTTGTGTGAACCAAATAAAACCTCCCTCTAGGGGAGGAATTTATTGTGAGCACAAGGTCCTACTTCATAAGCCTAGCATTGCAAGAGGGCTCATGCACACACATACACAACATGACAATAGTTTTGTAAGCGTTTACTATCATGTGAATTAGTGTGACTCGCCTCAACTAGGTTAGACAATTAGTTTGCTTAGTGCATCTTAATTACCTTCGTGGCCCTTATCCTTCCTTTACATTCTTTAACTTTGCTTTTACTCTTCTTTGCTTCTTTTCTCTTCTGTCACGGTTCGTTTACTTTTCTTTTCCTTTATTTTACTTTTTTTTTCTTGTTCTTTTATTTATTTATTATATATATATATATATTTTTTACTTTTCTTTTACTTTTTCCCTTGGTTGAGCTCACTCCATTCAATTAACCCCAACCACTAACCTTAGTCAATAAATTCAATTCACATTACCGAATCTTTGCACACAACTTGTCCAACTTCAAAACTCAATAACTCTTAGTGGTTTTATCCAAATTCCGATTTTTTCAGCCTACCATTACTAGTTTCACATAACCAACTTGATGAGCAATTGAAAATTCCAATTAGACAGTTGTATTATCACCCAACAAGACGACCAGCAGTGATTCACCCCTCAAAACACTCAATCACAAATTCCCCATGCACATTCACACGCAATTCATTCAATCATCCAAGAACCAGGGCTAATGTAATCAAGTATCACGTGATTGGCAAGTTCATGTTTGAGTCACACAACCTAAATTTTCCACAAATTTTGGCAACTCTTCCGCATGGAGTTCCAACACTGGAAATCCTAACAACAAATGTAGCAAGGATCTATACATAGGTTCAATCTACATAAAATCAACACCACGTGGGAGAATCGAACTCCCTATCAGATGGCTGAGAAGCTCCTCGGTCGATCTGCAGCTCCTTCCTGCTCTCGGCTGGAGCTCCACTACTGAACTCCACCTCCCTTGCGCCGCTGGCAGCCGGCCTACCCCTCTTACGCGTCCAAGTTGACTGCACCGCAGCCCTCCACAACCATAGAACAAAATTAAAAAAAATAAAATAAAAAAAATAACTCTTCCTGATCGTTGGCCGGCGCCTCGCTGCCGGCTAGCTGAAGCTGCACTCTGTCTTGCACTCCGCTGCCGCCTTCGCTTGTCAACTGCAGCTTTCAGTGCCTTCCGCTGCCTCCGCGTGCTGCTCGTCGCTCGCACAGACTGCCCGAGCTCCTTCCGTGTACAGCTGATCCCCGACCAACGCTTCGACGCAACCTGGCTCGACGTCTCGGTAAGCAACCCGGTGACGAATCCTCGTCCACGCCCTTCGCCGGGGCCGCCACTGCATGCGCCAACCACTTCCGTACTGCTTACTTCTTCGGTACTCAAAAGCACCATCCACACCTGCTCTCCAGCTCGCACACTGAGACTTCACAGGATGTCGACCCTCAGCGCTCCACACCGGCAGCCTTCGGCACGGTGGTCCCCACACAACCCACACGAATCCTCACAGAGCCTCCACACCGAGGCTCTACCGAATCACGACTCCAGCAGCACCTCCCACTCACTACGATCTCACCAACCCACGCGAATCCGAGAACTTCACACCAAGAACCCCGACAGCGCAAGCACCGAGGTTCCACAAAAAAAAATAAACACGTAATTCCGAGCCTGGATTCTCCCAGGCGCCCCCTCGCCCACAGTCCTCGCTCCTGCAAAATAGAGCGTCTCCCCACTCTGCTATGCAATCCTAAGCCCACGACATCGTGCGCATTCGCCCCTACTGCGCGCGCACGATCACAGCTCGCACCTCCTCTCGTTCCACGATTCAACAGCTTCAACGAACACCACAAGACGACGATCCTCCGCAGCTCTTCTGCGCCGACGACTTCGCACGACCTCTCACTTGCACCGCTACGCGTGTCTACAGACACGCGCCCCTTACACACACAACGATTCCGCGCCGTTCACCTCTCACCGGCACCTCCACGATCGCCACCGTGCGTGTTCATAAACACGCCGCCGAACCCACAATCTTCCGCTCTCCACATAGGTCCGGCTCGGCCGCGTCCACAGACAAATACGATGCCTCAGCTCCTCCACACCGAGGCTCTCTCGATCACACTCGCAACTCAAACCCTACACACGCAGCTCTACTCTCACCCTCCAGGCAACGTCGGACCTCCAGCTCCGCCCCTCTTGCGCGCGCTGCTCCGATCGCACCAGCCTCCTCCACCGGAACCTCCACGATCGCCATTGTGCTTCACCGGGACGCTCCCTGCCCTTGTTCCAGACTCTTCCCAAACGCACAAGCTCCAACCTCACACCCCCGGCACAACTCGCGCGCTCCAAAAAAACGGCTCCCTCTCGGAACAGAGACTCCCAGCTTAGTCTCGCCAAGGATTCGGCCTGGCCGGTTTTTTCTTTTTTTTTCTTTTTTCTCTGTTTTTTCCCCGACAAGACTGGCCCTTTTTTATGAGGCAGCCCACGACCTCTCACAGTAGTGCAGGATTGGCTGCTTACAGCCCTTTTTGAATTTTTTTTTAGTTTATCACGAGCATTTAACTCGCCGTTTTGCACCTGACATGCCTCCCTCAAATTAAATTCATGGTGGCTAGATTTTTCATGTGGCATGTGCATGGAGAAGTACCTCCAACCACTTTTTTCTTTTTCTTTTTCTTTTTCTTTTGTTTTTTTTAAAACTATTTAAACTAGATCTACTACTATCTACTAATGATTTTCAATTTACTTATTAATTCAAAAACTAACCACACAACTGGATTCCTAGCACCCTAATTAGTCTACCTAAATTTTCTTAGCATTTTTTAAGTTTCCTAAGTATTTTTCCCAAACGGTCAACCAGTCAATCAACTAGTCAAACCCTAGAATAAAATAACAATTCAACTCGAAAAATTCTAGAAATTTTACCACTACTTCTACCTGCTAGGAGACACTCTTCCAATTTTTTCCATATTTTTTTGACCCATTTCTCAAATTTTAGTAATTTTCCAAGGACTTTTCTTTTCATTTTTTTAATCTTTTTTCTTCATTTCCATTCCACTTCCACTACGCCTTCAAACATATTAGTAGGGAGGAGGAAGAATAGGAATTTTAGTGTCACATCATGGCGCTAGGCTTATTTATTAGGAATTTGACTCTAATAGATGGGTTGTCCACCAATTTAACTAAAATTTGGTTAATTCTATCAAAAAAACTTGGGAAAATGAAGAAAAAGAGTGAGGGCCCATTTTGGCCACTCACATTGCATAAATGCAACATAGCATTCCTGCACACTGTACTTGTCTATTTTAGGGGGGCCGTGACGCTTCTGATAAGCCCAGGTCGTGGAAGGATTAGCAATATCGGAAGATGAAGAAGAAATCTTCAGCCAGGAAGGGGGGGAGCAGCAGCGCTGCGGTTGAGGAGGAGCTTCTGTCACCAAGCTTGCAAGATACTCAGATCGATGACGAGGAGGAGGAGGACGAGGAGGCCGGTGAAGATGAGTTCAGCGAGGAGGAAGTACATGATGTTGGGGTCAAGCGGGACACCCGGCTGTTCGATGAGATTGAACTGAGGGAACTAAAAGTACTGAGGCGTATGGTTGAGCAAGGTGGAGATTCGATTGACTTGCGCGAGGAATTGCGGAACGTTGGAGCCTCCGGTGCCTCCCCACGCCGGCAGTCCAAGTTGAAAACTTTGAGGCGGCAAGTGAAGAGAGGCGGTGGTCTTGACAATGGATTATGGATTGAAGTTACCAATGCAGGTGTACCAATGGGTGCACACAGGTCGGATTGGCTCACAAAGTTGCGTGGCTATTCCCGTGTCTTGGACTGGAGCATCGACGATTTCAAGTATCCTCGCCCCCTCTTGATCGCAATCAAGGACAAGATGGCTGCGTAGTACAAATATCGAGGGGGACTACGCGACGTTCCCGAGGATGTCTTCTTCTCAAAACTCCGTTCGCAAATGCCGACGAGGAGGTCCAACATGAAGCGATTCATTGATGTCGGCAAGTCTCTTCCGGGATACGTGAGGCACGAGCACGTGGAGAACTTCAAGAAACTGATAGCGAGGGAGGACAAGAAGGCGGAGGCTAAATGTATGAAGGGCGTGCGCAAGGTTGTGCACAACGTTTCGCACGCTAGGCGGTCTGAGGGAGAAGTGCGATCGCATTTGCTAAGTGATTCGCTCCTTGCTCTCCCTCACTTGTTCACCTATTCAGTTCTGTCCTTTTTTTCCTTATTTTTTTCTTATGAGTGATTCTGAACTTGCTCTCCCTCACTTGTTCATATGTTCAGTTCTGTTCCCTTTTTTTTTTTCTTATAAGTGATCCTGAACTTCATCTTTCTCACTTGTTCTTTTGTTTAGTTCTATTTGTTTTTTTTCCCTTTTTTTTCTCATAAATGATTCTGAACTTGATCTTCCTCGAATGTTCCTTTGTTCAGTTGTGTTCGTTTTTTTTTCCCCTTATAAATGACCCTGAACTTGATCTCCCTCACTTGTTCCTTTGTTCAGTTCTATTTGTTTTTTTTCCCTTCTTTATCTCATAAATGATTCTGAACTTGATCTCCCTCGAATGTTCCTCTGTTCAGTTCTGTTCCTTTTCTTCTTTCTTATAAGTGATTCTGAACCTTCTCTCCCTCACTCATCAACGTCCACTTGTTTTCTTTTTTTCTTATTTCTTACCTTTTCTATTATTCTCTTCTTGTGAACTTGGTCGCAGCAATCCGTTCATTTTTTATTTTATTTTTCTCTGGTAAGTGTTCGGTGAGCTTGCTCTCCTTCACTTATTAGCGTTCACTTGTTTGTTTTTATTTTTTATTCTTTACCTTCTCTATCTTTCTCTTCTTGTGAACTTAGTATTTTTAATTGTTTAATTTTTCATTTGTTCTCTTCTTTTTTAATTTCTTCACTAGTAAGTGATTCTAAACTAGCTCTCCCTCACTCAGCACAATTGAGTTGTTTTTTTTTTCTTTTCGCAAATGTCACTACAGGCTGTAACATTTCTATGTAGACTGAGTGCAGGCAGTGATGTTTGTCACCTGAAGTGACTATATAGAGTCATATCCCGCAGTCCCTTCTCTCACCACTATGACTGTGTATCGTCGTATTTTAAAGCTACTATCAATGTTGCCTTGTATTGGTCCAAAAGGGTGGTATTTGGACTCTCGTGGGGGTGTGTTTGACGGGTGTACAGATTCTTCTATCACAGGCAGCAGAGTTAGAGCGCCCCTCAACGCAATCGGAAGTTAAGGCCGAGCTTGCAACACCAGGCAAATCAGGCCGGCCATCAATGTCCTCTTCAAGGGGGGGTCCATCGAGTGCACGAGGTATGGCACCTTGGAGGGCTGCCATGGACGAACGCCTTGATGGCATCTCCGGGAAGATGGATGACATGAGGAATACTTTGAAGGAGCTACTGATGGAGATAAGGACGCTCAATCCGCTGGTTACATCACACAAATCATCCAAAGTGGGGAACACGGGGTTGGAGGAGTCCTAACCACCAGTAGTGGCCCAACCACCATCAGAGGTGGCAATTGTGGACCCAATATGGGGGTAGCGGGTCCAGAAGCCAAACCAGGAGGAAGCCATCGCAGCAGTAGAGGTACGTGACTTGGTAGCCTTTGAGTTTCAAACTCCATAGATTAGATTTTTGGTATTGTCTGAGGAGTTTGAATATGAGGTTGGCAAAGTAGCAAAATCCCGAAATAAAATATTCGGGAATGACTTCTGACTTTCACCGGATTGTATGGTACCAGGGGACCACGAACTCGGTGAAGCCCACTGGTTCCAGGGAAACTTCTCCACCAGATCCTTCTTGAGGGGGCACGGTCGAGGTGGCGCAGCACTCGGGTGAAACTGGCCCAGCGAATCCATCCGAGGCTGCCATGGCAGTTGGAGCGCCATCGAAGAAGAAGAGGAAGGGCGAGGTCGAGAAGCTCCTGGAGGATCAGCACGTGCGCAGCAAGCGCCGTCCGTCCACAAAAGAGAAGGTGAAGTCCCGTTTCCTTCAATTCTGTAACCACATTGCAGTAGAATATGACTGACAGTAGTCACATTGCAGTACAATATGACATGGAGTAGTCACATTGTAGTAGAATATGACCGGGAGTAGTCACATTGCACTAGAATATGACAGGAAGTTGTCACATTGCAGTAGAATATGGCAGGGAGTAGTCACATTACAGTAGAATATGACAGGGAGTAGTCACATTGCAGTAGAATATGACAGACTGTTGTCACAACGTGTTCAGAATTATAGAGCGTAGTCACAAATGGGTCGTGATAGTATTACATGGGTCCTGCGATGATTTAACGACCTCTTGATCTACCTATTTGTGTAACCGAGGGTGATGGAATTGGTTCAAACAGGATGACGAAGACACGCACGGGGAGCCAGCAGCAAAGAGGAAGCGCCCGACAAAGAAAGCAAGTCCACCTGCAAAGAAGAAGAAGGTGAGGGGCGGGTCAAAATATCCAGTGGTAAAGGTGTCGGATGAGTTGAAGAGAAAGGTTATTGTTTTGAATGTTGTGGGACTGCTTGTAGACATTAGACCCCTACATGATAGACTGAATTGGGGTAAGGATCTAGCGGTCCATTATGATCATGACCACAGGGTTAAAATCAAGAAAAGGGCCGGTTGTGGCCCTTTCTTGACCATGTTGACACGGCACTTCGATGTGGGGATATGGTCACCCGTAGAGAGCACCTTGCTAGAGGTAGTAGCAAAGTTCTCGGCAGTAGGAATACCCTCCTTCAAGTGGAGTTTTCTGTGGGGTTTGGAAGTTTCGGGTAGGAAGAGAAACCTGAACGATCTCTTTAGTGTGATCCCCGGGTCTTTGTCTCCAAAGACTCGATGCCTTCAGTTCGATTGCGAAGCAACCACAACGAATGAGTCCCCCCCATCCAATGTCAGAACTTGTCCACGATAGGACCCGTTAGAGCCTAACGACGAATATCTCAGCCAAGTAATAGAGCAATTTCAAGCCTTGTCACGCAACCCATCTGACATTGAGTACTGCGGTCATTATTTCGACAAGGACGGCAAATGGGCTGCGGTACCACGGAACAGGGTAGGTCTATGGAGGGTTCAGAGTCCTCAAAAGTACATGCCCCTTCTCCCCTTCTCCTTCCTCCAATGAGAAACTATTGCCTTATTCTTTTGTTTAGCTTGGTGTTTTTGTTCGTCTGTTTATGCCTAACATGACGTTTGTTTCAAATGCTCCCGTAGGAACCTAAGACAGTGCAGCCGGTGGTGGAAGCCGCACCTGCAGCGTTGGCCCCCTGTCGAAGGTGAAGATCGTGGACTTCGACGACAAATTGAAGCCGAAGGACACAGTTGTAGCCCATGGCAGTATTGTGAGCCTTGCAGGTGGCACCCTGCACTGCCGCTTGATCGAGGAGGGCATGGCATCGGTCATGATCACCACAGTTGAACCGGGATCGGAGGAGCTGTACCTGTATGAGCCTAACCACAATGATGACCCTGTTGTTGATCGACTGGATGACGCAAAGAACACCATCACCAAGTGGCCTACCTCCGCACTGTAGGCAGCATAAACCCCGGGACTGCTCACAAAGAAGGTGAACTCTAGATCCATTTTCATTGTTCCAGGTAGAAAGGAATGCTCATGAACGCCCCTGAATGTCATAGGGTTCAGTAATCTACGTGGTCTGAATGTCAGTGTGATCAGTAATGTGCACGTTGCAAAAGTAACATGCCTCGGTGATGCGTATGACTGCACAGGTCACAGGGAGTAGTCACAATGTGTTTGAATATAGTGGGCTCTAGTCATAATGCGGAGCATCTACATTACAGGGGAGACGAAGAGAACCAAGAGGAGCCTGCAACGACAAGGAAGCGGGAAGATTGACGTAATGAATGTTGCGTGCTCATGTTGGTGAGGAATAAGTATGGTTTAGCTAGATATATGTATGGTTTGTCTAAAACACTTGTCTGAATGCTCGTTTTGTACCCAGTCTCTTAGTACTACATAGAAGTAAACATTGTTGCATTTCCCTGAAGCTTGTATTGTGTTCTCTATTGAATGCCACATATTGTCTTCAACTGCAGTAATGAAGTAGTGACGTGGAATGTGGTTCTCAGTAAGATCTTTTATCACTCTACGCAGTCATAGGGCCACATATACGGCAAGTACATTGTCACTACCACGAGTCATGCATAGAGGTTACAGCATCCAATACAGTGGCTGGAACCAGTCATCTACTCTTCATGCTAATCTAAAACATAACTAGAGGTCTGGCCTCACATCACTGCCAGCAGTCACATTGTTAGCTAAAATACGACTCAGCACAGTCATAATCCACGGCAACCAAAAATATAACTACCATTAAAATTCCACGTCACCGACATAATGTCACTAAATATGACTCCACAGAGTCACATTCCACGTCAGCCAAATAAATGACTGCAGTCACATTCCACGTGAAAGTGCCTCGTCGACAGAAACATAACTCTGTAGAGTCACATTCCATGTCAGCGGAAAATTTGACCCCACATATTCATGAGCCACATCGGATGCCACGTCATCAAAAAAATATGACTGCACAGAGTCACATGCCACGTCGGAATTTCGCCTTGGCTGCCCGGGCAGGTCAATGAAAGTCTTCGTCAACAAGGCCGGTCAAGTTGTACTTCCAAACGCTGACGTGGCACGCCTTTGGAGCCCAAGTATACGGTTTGAAGCGTATTTATTCATATGACTGAGTGTCCGAAGCGACTCATCGGTAACGAGTCCACCCTGTCACCCTCCGCGTCATATTCCACGTCAGCAAAAATATGACTTGTACTACAAAACCCGATTTTATGACTCTGTGCAGTCATAATCGCACTCATTTCCAGAGTTATAAATGTACCGTATTCTGCTAGTGACTCTGGCATCCAAGAACTTCAAAAACCCCCGCTTCTGGATCTCCGTATTCCACAACGGGGCTTGAAGCGCGTCCATCATGAGCTGTCGCATGTCCCTCCGGAAATTCTCGGGGTCTTCATCCCGATATCTGACGTACTTGCTCTCCAATGATCAAAGAGTATCAGCCTCATAGAATCAGAAAATCAGTTCTATGAGGAATATCTTACAAGCCTCAGATGGATTGTCGTGGATGGGATGAAGCTTGGGCCCGAGGTCCGCAACCTTCTCCATCTTCTTGTTCTTCGGCATCTTCGTTGAACCGCCGCCGTTCGAAACTAGAACAAGTTTTTGGAAAAACCTTTAAAAAAATGACAAAACCTCATCAAACGGCAGTCGTGTGCGCGCGCAATGAAATTGCGGCCGTCCGATCGGTCCGCTGGTCGTCCCATCAGGCGGACGACCAAGGTGCCGTCCAATCGCCCCGACGGCAGCGACCAATCGGACGGCCTATCGGAAACTGACGGTTGCGATCCGGCCGCGTGGCACTTCGTCGAATCCGACCGTGCAGAAAACTTACCAGGGCCTACCGTAAATGCATTTTACCACCCCCCCCCCCCGACGATGCGTCCGACGTGACGTCAAGACGTACTCGTCCTAGGACGCGCTCAGACCCCCAAGGACGTCGCATTGATAACCTTGAAAATGGGGATTAGGTCTTATATACTCGAAAGGACTTTAGTTACTTTGGATGTCTTGGGAAGCAAGTAAGGACTTTCGAGACTGGATCTCGTCCGTCTTTGACGACGACAGGGTGCACCAACGTGCGCGGACAACAACGTTTACCTTTACATTGTTCACCTTTGCGATACCCGCTAGCTTTCCGTGCCGTTGCTCACTCTCTCCCACCACGAGCGCACTTCGAGTTTTGTTTGGTTCCTGAGCCTCCACAGCCTGGTGTTGACCTCCATCGACACCTCGGTGAAGCACTAGAACACCTCCATCGTGAGGACCTGCTCGCAGAAGTCGTCAGTGCATTGCGTCGTACTGATGAAGACTTTCGACAGCCTTTACAACGTGCGCAACTTCACAGGGCTGTCGGTGCGGGCCGAAGGCGGGGTGATCGCGTGCGGCTTTGAGACAAACCAAGCCTTCGTGTATGGTAGTCGGAGGTTCAATCCCATCCTTACTCGCAGCTTTGATTACGGTGTCCATCACCCTAGCCCTCTTCTAGGCAGCTCTCTTGGAGCTCCAACACGCTCGCCAACGTTGACGTCCATCATCATCGTCATCATTCCGAAGGCGACGCTCGGGCGGCCTACATGGTGAGCGCTTTGTGCTCACGGCCGAAGCCCGACGTTGGTGCATTGGTTGCTTCAAATTCGGATGGCGTCTTGCAAGGGACTCTATGGCCATGAGGTTGTCTGACGTCGTTGGATTTGTTGCATGCTTCATGTAGTAGTAGTATCACCACCGTAGTAAGTCTGGTAGTAGTTGGGAATATTTTGATCGCTGGACACTTGTAGGTTGCCTACGCGGATGCGCTCCCGGTCCAAGAAATCGTCCCAACAATTGCATCGTTATGCGTAGGATTGATGGAAACGCCGGTCTGATCGAGAAAACGTAAACTCAGGCTGCCGCAGTTGCATGGATCGTCACACTGACTTGTCCAATATATTTTGGACTTTCAATATGACACCGGTTTGATGAACGCGAGTGTACCCCTCTCGTTGTATCCTTCCTCTCTGGATCATCTGTAAGCTATATTCTAGATTATCCCAATCTGTATCGCCAGCCGTGGCGCAGCATTTATTCATTTTTTATGTCGCCATACCGCCAACCTGAGAGCGATGTCGATGTCGCCCAACAGTTTAGTTTGAGGAGCTGAATTCTTTGATAGATCAATTCGACTCTCATCCAATGATTCAATGTGGAATGCAGATCATCTCTCCAGCCGTGTGTTGATTCCCACCGGTTATAGATTGTCATGACAACAACCCTCTCTTGAGTTCCGCAAGTGCCCACTTTGAATTTGAGATCAGCCGTCCGAGATTAATTCCTCGGATTGGATTATGGTATTATGCTTCGGTAGAACGTTCACATATGCTGGAAGTCAAACTATGAAATCTGACTGAATAGTAAAGTAAAAGTGAAGGAAAGTAAAAGTGAATAAGGTAAAAGTAAAGAAAAGTAAGGTGGCGTATGTGCGTTATTTACTTTAGATACATATCCAAGTACAATGTAGGTTCTAGTAAAAATTTATTAGAATTTGAAAAATTACTATTTTAGGTTCATGGAATAAAAAGTACACAATTATAAAATTCATATTTTTGGATTTTTGGATTCTAAAAAAAAAATTAAAAAATAAAACTTTGAATACACATTCATAATTACTTGATTATTCACAATAGTACTTCCTTGTAGAGTAATGAGGGTCCAATCCAACCTCAAACTACAAAATGATGAAATGTAACACCTAACGGTATTGAAGGATTCCTAGATTCAAATCTTCAAGGCAATAAAATAAACTCTACATAATGGGAAAATTTCCTTAAACAAGCTACAACCAACTTACATACATCATAACATTTTGGTATTGATGGCATGCCAATGAAGCAGGTGGACATTCAAGGGAAGAACTAAAAGGAATGAACATGATCCATTAGGAAAGAAACTAATTGTTATTGGAGACAAAAGCACATTGGCCCATCCAAGCTAACAACTCTAATTTCAAATGATAAATTCCTACAATATATTTACATCTCTTGAATCTCAACATTAATGTTTACACTGTGAAACAATAAGCCAACTTGAGAGAGCTCAAAATCAAGAAGACCTTCAAATGTCAACCATGGTACTCAAGCACTAACTACTATTCCACACCAAATTTAGTGAAACATTTGTCTTCAACAACCTCCACCTTTATCATCACGCACTTTGGCACCATACATGTAGAATACTATGGCCACGAGCGAATCATTCTGACATTTAAGGGTTAAGGTAAGTCTCCCCATAACCAACAAAAACCCATAGCCAACGCCTATAGAATTGGGGTATATCCAACCCTCTTCCATCCCATTTCCACCAACTGAGCTCCAAATGGAGGTTTGCTATTAGTCAAGACCCTTACTTTTGGTCGTTGGTTATGGGGGTACCTACTGCTGGCCACCCACTAAACATGGCTGTACAGTTTGAAAATTCATAACTAATTCAATTTTCATCTAAAAAACATGAAATCACTTGGGTTGGAATTGTCATTCTATTGGCCATCACTGAAAGATAATAGTATAATTATCTCCTCTCTCCAAATATGCACATTCCTTTAACTTGTCGGTTTCAGGGGGTTTACCTTAATAACCCAAGAGTCTGCCCAAACATTGGTTCTAGAATGTCATGCATGCCATAATCCATATTCTTGAAGAAATAAAAAAAGAAAACAAAAATGAGAATTGCGGTCGTGAAGCATGTTCAAGGAATTTGGGGTTTAGCGTGATGAATCCAAAGGTGGCGGCAACGCGCCACAATCGAACTTACTGCTGCCAAACAGAACAGAGGCCCGGAACGCCACGGGCAACGCGACGCGGTCGCGAAGCAAGCACACGAGGCCGGCGTCCCACGCCAGCAGCGACCCGAACACGAACGACTTCACTGTCAGCCGGAACGTGCGCGCCCACCGCTCCCTCTCGTACTCCCGTAACGCCACCGCGATCCTCACGGTAGAGTCCTCCTCTCTTTCCTCACTCCGGAGCGCTTCACGGAGCTTGCGAGTCAGGACAATGGCGTCTTCCAGGGACGTGCAGCCGCCTTGCGCCAGGTTGGGCGTCATGGGGTGCGCGGCGTCGCCAGCCAGGGTGATGCCGTCGTGGGCCTGGTAAAGCGGGGTGAGTGGCGGCGGTGACCAGCGGTCGCGCAGGTTGCTGCGGCTGAAGCCCTCCCGCGGCGTGTTGCGGATGCACGTCTGGATGTCGCTTGGCCACCCTTGGGTGTACCGCAGTGCTTCCTCCTTGATTTTCTCCGGGTCGCTGATCCTTGCAGGAACTGGGAAATCACAACTCCCAGTTAAAGCAGGACCACTTCAAATCCTATAGCATTCGCTACCAAGTAACTTCAAAAACAGGGACTTTGTAGAGATATAGTAAACTTATCTGTCAAGTTTATCTGAAATATGCATACGATAATAAGCATTATATCAAGAGAGAAAGACGGATGATATTCATGGTAGGTCGTGGAAGTTCTGTCTTCACCCTCCGCTTCTACATCTTATTGATCTATTAAGAGTTGATAATAATAGTGTGATGAATCAACAAGAATGCTGAAGTTGGGGAATGAAGGAAACTTTACCTGACGGTGTGGTGTTGAAAACAACAAACCAGTACACTTTATTCTTCGTCACTGGAACCAGCCCTGCTCTTACGCCTTGCCCAATGATCTGTTCCACCCGTGTCTCAAAGTTATGACCGGATTTGAACTCAGAAAGGCCTCTGATGGCCGTCTGACCAACAGGTTGGGGCTCAGGGCGGCCCATCCAAGACGCTACAATGGAACGAGCTCCATCACAACCAACCAAAACCTGCCACAATTCCAAACTACAATGAGAAATCTTTCAAAGTTAGGGGGTTTAGACATCAAGAATTAGGAGTATTTGATCAAAACTGCCTTCATTAAAAAAAAACTACGTTATTTACAAGCAGAAATAACTTCCCTGTGCATGTCGGATCAAGCAAATTCACAGCCGCTTTTAAGATATCTACAGGCAAATATTTACATCTGTTGTTCAATTCAAGCTAAGATCGTAATGAAAAAGGAGGAATTGGATTTCGTACATCATCTTCACAGCAGATGCAATGAAATAGCATAAAAGATCAGGATTTAATGCTAACAGGCGCTACCTTTGTCCTGATGATATTGCCGTTTTCGAGCTCGACCTCAGTGAGTGGTTTCTTGTTGTGGATGTTTTTCACCCGAGAATTGAACTGTATGGTGTCATTGGGGAGCGCCTCAGCCAGAACCCGGAGCAAGGTCTGCCTCTCCACTGCTCGCAACTCATGTGGTCTGGTTGCCCGGAGGAAGGTCTGGTTGAATTAGTATAAGAGCCAAAATAAAGATAATTCGGCAGTACACAGTTGGAGTCGAGAAAGATTGCAGAAACTTAGGTGGTAGGAAGAATGTCATTAAAAGCTCTACCAGTGTAAAATTTCAAATTTTTATCATGATTTCTAAAACTAGACTTTACTATCAAATTGACGCACTTTTCGGATTTGCAAATTGGATCATTATAATGCCTCTTATGGCGTATCGAAATTCCACCAAAAAAAATTCCTAGAATCTGCAGTCTCCCTATTTATACGTATTTTAATAGACTCCAATTGTACTTATACAAGGTTGAGAGAAAGTGTGGATAATGTTCAAAATAAAAGTCTCACCAGCTACTCACCCTCCAGATAGGTCAGAGTTCAGGAATTCTTTGATAACCTTTCCATCCGGCGACCGCATTCTAGCTCTGTAACAAATCCACTAGAAGTGACTCAGTAAGTTAAGGTGGAGAAACCTAGGCAGTCTCTACTACTAAAAAACAAGATATTTCTAATGTGCTAGCATTTAAAGAACTTTCAACCCAAGTGGTCTCATATCTTTCAAACCAGGTACAAAAAAGTTATAAAATCAAAATGACCATACACCCGACGCGGACATAACAATCTCATATATTAAAGCTCTACCATGAAACCAAGCCATTAATGCACAAAGAAAATCCAAAGGAAGGCAACCTGAAAGACACAAAATTATGTGGAGGAGGATACTATTTCCATGTGGGACTTGTAGAAATTTCCTGTAGATGCACCTCTTCTTTAATTCCTTAGTTCCTAATCCAATTATCTTGTACTTGATTATGGATCAAAACATTATCAAATTGGTGGATGATGTTAGTGCAAGAATAAGTACTCTACTAACAGTTATAAGGATCTATAAGGACTTACTTCAATGATTCATAAGCAAACCATAATAAGTCATTTTTCAAAATAAAAAAAAGGATCTGAGGTCCTCACTCAATGTTGTAAAACTTTTTTTTGAGGAGATTGTTATTACAAGTATGTTACATGGCTTAAACTGACGGGAATAGTGTCCTCTACCTTAGATCTAGATATATGAATGCAGTTTGGGATGAGAGCATGAGGCAGTGCTTACCCAGTGATGGGGATGAATGAGCCTCGAAGCTGATCCGCAACGCCGAGTGCGTCAAGAGCTCGCCATGCGTTGGGAAAGAGACTGAGCGACGTTCCCTCCGTGCGCAAACCTCCTGATTGCTCAAGGACTAATGCTTTCACCCCCACTCTGTCCACATCCCAAAAATGCAAGCATTTAAGAACTAGTTCAAGTTCAGGCTCTCTTAGGCTTCACCTCACTTCTCCCACATGCTAAATCCTCACCAAACCGGACTTGTACCAAACCCTGGAGAAAACTAGGTAGGAAGCCTGATTCTTAAACAAATTCATACAATATATACATTGTATGGGATTTTCCTTGCATCATATTTTGTTAGATACTACCTTCAACCCATGCCGTTAAGCACACATATAGTGAGCCTCCCTACAATGTTTCCTCTAAAAAATATCTCCACAAATGATTCATTTCAAGATCACCTCCTGCACTGATTCCTCTCAAAGTCACATCCACCTGCATAGATTCCTTTCAAAATCACGTCCTGTAATGTTCCTTCTACAAAAC
Organism: Bryoerythrophyllum caledonicum; assembly: GCA_963971425.1. Lineage (NCBI taxonomy): Eukaryota > Viridiplantae > Streptophyta > Bryopsida > Pottiales > Pottiaceae > Bryoerythrophyllum > Bryoerythrophyllum caledonicum. Next base: position 2,751,277 of record OZ020526.1, on the reverse strand, counting down.
TGTTTCCTCTCATAAACACCTCCTGCAACGTTTCCTTCCAATTGCAACTCCAAGACTGCAATGTCTCGTTTCAAACTCACCATCTGCAATGTTCCTTTCAAACTCACCTCCTGCGGTGGTGTTTCCTTCTAAAATGACCTCATGGACATGGAATTCCAGGGCACGCACCGGTGCAACGCCAGCGCAGTGGCGAGTCCAGCGAGCCCAGCGCCCACGACGACCACAGTCCGCACCGCGCCGTCCTCCTCCTCCTCCCTGCTCCTCCCACTCTCTCGCGCCAGCTGTGCTCCGGCCCCCGCCCTCGCCACCACCGTCAACCTCCCCAGCTGCACGCGCTGCCGAACCCCTCCTCCTATGCCGGGAAATCTCAGCCCTCTTCTCACCACATCCACAGACGCAAGGCGGTGGACGTCCATGGGCACCACGGACTGTGTGGGTATAGCCATCTTCGCCGATTCCGCTGGCAAATGGCAAAGTGTGTAACTATAACAGCGAAATGAAGGCGGTCGTTCGGCCTGGATTCAATACGACGATCTGCAAACAACAAACCTCACAAAGATACAGCAGCAACTACACATAAAAGAAGTACTCCTCCGATGCATGCAATTCGCAACTACAAGCCGCCTAAAACCTCGGTAACCTCAGAGGAAACAAAATTCCAAAGCACAAGTCTAGGGTTTAGGGTCTGAGCCTTGCCCGTTTCGTTCGATCAATGCCTCTTAACACCTCGGCGACTGATTTGACTAGAAAAACAGTAGCGGCTGGGGTTGCGGATTATCACATATGATCGACCTGCTTGAGGCGCTCGTCTACGAAGAGCGTGGCGCTGGGCTGCTTGGAGACTGGGTTTGCGGAGGCCATGAGCTGGATGCCGGCGAGCGTGGCCACAGCGTAAACCATGAAGCTGCAGGCGCATGGAGCACTTGTCCGCTGCCGCAGAAGACATGGCGCAACAACGGTATTTCGAGCGACGCACAACAGAACCGACACGAGTGGATAGGGTTGTAGAAGCCCGAGTAAAAGTTAAAGTCAAAGTCAAACAAACAGCTTCGCGTCCAAATGGTAGATATTAGACTTACTACTTTGGGACTGAACCCAGCGGAGTGCACTTCAGAACTACACTAAAGATGACATTTAGTGTAGTGGACACTAAATGCGAACAATACACTAATATTCAGGAGCTTATTGTCGCAGCTTCATGTGAGACTAAGGTGGTGCATTCCTCTCTCCCATCTTCAACTCCTTTCAGAGAGCATCAACGGATTTTAGGATCCAGGATATCACAGTGACAGAAGCAGAACCATGCTAAGGCTCAGCCTGGCCAACCACATGACTTCGAGCTCCATATTACTACTGCAGATCAAACCTGTCAGCATCGTCACCACAAGTGACTTAGGCTCCGTGACTCCTTGCATTTCGAAAAAGCAGTTCACATGCAATGCCTATGTTGTATCACCCTAAACTCCCCTTCTTGGCACTAAGATTACAACTTGGAATCTCGAAATGCGGCGTCGCAACCACAGCCAGTTGGCAACACGTTATCTAGCGACAGAGGCATATATATGTCGTCATGCCTCACAATTCTATACATAAGCGGGCACTGCATGTGCGCTCCCAAGTCAAGCAACAAGGAGCGAAAAATTCATAATCAGGCGTACATACTACATATTACGCGTTCCTATTCAACTGCAACAAACATGGACTGGCTAGAACTGTCATGACAGACACAACTGATCAGGGTCATACAAAGCTCCAACATCGTCACCAAGCTTTTCAGCTCTTGCAACCAATGTAGGAGCTGGGGCAAAAGCGTAGCTGTTTATATGGGGGCTTTCCATTAGATTAGTGGATGGAGCCCCGAGGTCTTCACTGCACCTGTTTCTTCCGAAATAAAGGTATCAATTTACCACCACTTCAGACATTGGGACATTGGGAACTTTGGCAGCATTTCAGCGTCTAAGAATTCTGTGGAATCTATGGACATTGGACATTGTTCAGATAAGACCCCGCCGGGGCTCCGTCCATTAAATGAAAGGCCCCCTTTTATAAACAGCCGCGCTTTTGCTCCAGCTGCTACATTTCTTGCAGGAGCTGAGAAGATTGGTGACGAAGTTGGAGCTTTCCGCCATCATTTTGTAAGTCCCTAATTAGTCAATATGTCTGTCAAGATAACTCTAGCTAGTCCATGTTTGTTGCAGTTAATGAATATCAACGTCTTCTAATATGGACAACGTCTGATCATGAATTTTACGCTCCTTGTTGCTTGACATGCGAGTGGCCATGCAGTGCTTACTTTTGTCGGATCCTGGATCAATTTTTTTGGTGACCATATTGATTCACGTGAAAGGCAGTAAGTGACAGGTTTGTAACTGGTGTAGGATCTGCACATACACACAGCAAGAAAATGGATCTCCTCTACGCACGAAAGTCATGGACGTGTCACCGAAAAGATGTGACACACAGAATGGTATTCCTGCAGATGATCACGAGCCTGAGCTCTTGAGAGAAACAAAAGATTCATACGGAATATGCTAGTAGCACATTAAAAGCACTCCAGTAATCAACCATGCACCGCACGCGCATGACAGTCAGCTGGTTGATTGATTGAGATCAACACTTCACAAAACTCAACTAGTCACTAAGTAGTTCTCTACTCTCACATTATACGTTGATTGGCACATTCTAAAGATAAATTCTGCCAAGGATCTTGTAGACAGTCTGAGTCCTCCGTTTCGCCAAAATTGAGACAAACAGTGTATCTACAATTAAATCATACTACAACAATCGTTCTACGATATCATTCTACAGCAAGACCGACCACAACCCGGACAACTTTAGACCTCACTCTCGCTCACCTGCACACCCGCATTGAAACAGTGACAACTCAGACACAGCCACGACCAAGACACCAGGCACTGTAAAGAAAATTCTATCGACAAGAGATTGATGGAAAGAACATTTTTCTTTTCTGTACAAATAACACCTCCTTACACCACCCTCTTCTAATTGATTGAGTACAAACTGTACTCAGTTCAAACAAGGCCTGCAACAAAGATATTCATTTTTCACATTGCCGACAGAATGTAGATATTCTTTTCTTAACTCATATGAAAAATCTAACATTACAGATTATAACTTGGTTAGAATACAAAAAACACAACAATTGGAAGTAATGCCACGTTTCTAGCTGTAATCCCGACCACCGAAACTCCTTTAGGGTTTAGGGTTTATGTGCATTTACTTTGGAGAAGATTCTACTTCGGGGATGATAGCCAGCGGTAGTCACAAGATGGGTATGTCCTTAATGCAAAGGAAAGGATATTAATAGGAATGTCTAAATCCATCATAACATGTGACACGTCAAAAAACACAATAAGCAATACATTGGGCAAAGACTTGCGGCCAAAAATGATCCAAATTATACCTCCACCGAGTCCACTCTTATTATCACACGAGATAATAACTGGTACCAAAACTTTAATCCACACTCAAGACCATTACCACATTCTCACATCATTGCTCTATTTGAGGCAGACTTGGTACCGTATGAAGAACCCACTTTACCACCCAATTTTTTTTTTAAAACCTAGAATTGAGCCATCCACCATACAAATACTATGCATACACCATCAAAATAACAATATAATATTTTGGTACCATGGAATAACTTGCTACACTTTCCACCATAACAAATAAGAGTCTCTCCGTATGCCAGTTATTTACAAAAATAGCTCCACCTATACCTTTCGAAACCCCGATTAATCGCTTGAAAAAATGGTTCCAACTTAGATATGCCAACACAACACAAACCCACCTCACCACACCACCTCCCTTCTCCACATATCGTGACGGTATCCCCTTAAAATTTGCCCCCGCATACAGTTACTACACAAATGGTTCTTTCAAAGAACCAACAAAAACAAGTCCTCAACATTGGCACAGAGAAAAAGCAAGATATGGCATATACAACTCCACCAAATTCCTAAAAATATCCAAAAGATTACATGGGCTTTAGAATATCCTAAAAGCAGAAATGATGGCCCTTGATTAAACCCTCCAAATTATCACAGACTACACAATACGCTAATGAACCCATACACATCTTTACACATTGTATAAACGTATTACATCTATCAAATACACAAATAATACACCCTACCCTTTACAATAGCCACCCCGACCAAGTCATACTAAAATCTATCATTATGAATCAGCCATCCGACCAAAGGTTGGATGCATCCGAGATCTGAAGTCCGCCTTCACAACCGGCTACATATTGCCACCGATAGGTCACACAAGACGTACCAAGACTCCTTCCTCATCCGTCACTCCCCCCTCTTCCTCTTTAAACACTTGTTGTCTCACCTGTTATTTCCATCCTACCTTAATTAGTTCTATGTTGTGGAATAAGGAAACAACAGCGAATGGTCAATTGAGATTCAAGCCTTCCTAACACTCTAGTTGTCTCACCTGTGATTCCCACCCTACCTAATTACTCTAAATGATGGAACCAGGAAACAACAATGTGACTGTTAGAATGAACTAAGGAGCGGACTACTTGACATGGCACTCACATCATGTATAGAATCCGAGCTCCCTAATCGTGAAGGCTTTAAGAGCGTAGGTTCATAATTAAATTGAAAATGAATACACACAACAAGCAATGCCAAGAGGTATCAAGAGACACCTCCTATATATTGCTTGGAAACACACAAACGCCAATAAATCAAAAGATACCTTCTTAGCCTAAAACGGTGGCATCAACTAACCTTGACAGTGGTGGCCGCCGTCTTACCATCCTAGCATACGCTAAGTCAAAAGGCATCTAATTCACACAAATCCAAGGTCAAACCGGGGGCCTAATTCCAAAATGAACAGTGACCTATGAACCAAGATTCCACCACTACTTCCGAGCCAACTCCTTGAGTCTTCTCTTCTCTTCTTTCTCTTCCGCTTCTTGGTGCTCTTGCTCATAGTAGGACCGGAGGTAGCCGTCGCGGGAGCTACAAGGTGTGGCAACAGATCCGCAAGCAAGGTGGGAGCCGGTCGGGGCGCATGTGACCAAAGAGGGAGCGGTAGGGCCCCACTTCCAATCAATGTGGTGTCCGGGATGCTCGGGCTCGGACAGAGCTCAGCCCGGGTCGGCAAGACTGGCTCTTGGCTTGGAATCATGACGGTGATAACTTGCTTGGATGTGTGCCCGGGTTTGGCCACTACTTGCTGCAGAAGGTGAAAGAAAGCGGAACTCTCACTACACTGAACATCGCATTTAGTGTAGTCACGTAAATAGTGTAATTACCCTACTACACTATTTGCGAACAAGTTCACGATTATTGTTAGCCGCCAACATCATTAATGATGCCTCAATCAACCGCCTCCTAGCCGTCATGTCTTTATTCTCTATGTTGACTTTTCAAATTTCCCACCTCACCCTACCCCCAATCAATCGCCTACCGGCCGTCTTTGTTTAATTTACATCATCAACATCTTTGAATGCCCATAACTTATTCAGATTTTCTTCAAATTAAACATATGAGATGTTTTTTGACATCTACAGAAAATTTAGATGTCAAAAATCATCTCATGAGTGTAATTCCAATCCTTTTTGAGTGACTTATGCTCCTCTAAACAGTGATGGTTTTCATACACTGCAACAAGTCCGTGATGGGATGTCCGCGTTGTCCAGGTCGACCACGTTTCCCACCACAATGGACCTGGTTACCTAAGACTTGTTCTTCCTGTTTGGGCTCTATCTCGGATTCAGTGTCCTCGTTCGGTCAGTCGGATTTTTCTCCGACCTTGGATAGGATGTGGGTGAGGTTCCCTATCAACTTTCTCATGTTAGCAGAGGTTGCTTCAACCTTAAAGGTTTGCTCCATCATGAAGGCAATGATCACCCTCTTGCTTGAAATATGGTTATCCCTCTCCAATTACGCATCAAACATCTTGGCCTTCATCACCACCTCCGCCAGCAAGCTCATTGCACCTTCCACCTAGAGTAACTCTACCACCGAGGTGTTGGCCTATAGAAGAGCCTCTTTGTGCCCCTCTCTGCCTCTAGTGCTCGACTCTTCATCTTTACCATATCGACGATGAGGCGGTTCACCTTCTGTTCCATAATACAAAAGTCACTTGCTCCTCCTATCTTCACCTTGATTGCGACGACTAGTCCCTAGCAAGGTAGGTTGCCTATGAGAGTGCTCACATGTCCTAGAGTCTTGTCTACGTTGTCCACATACACACGAAGAGCTTCCAAAGACTTGGTTGCACGGAAAGCTTTACCTCCGAGTTGAGCTGGTTCAGTTGCTACTGTGCGGATAGCGGCTTGAGCCTAGGTGGACGGTGCCTTTTCTTTTCTCAGTTGCTGACGTTTGGGAGGTGGTGGTGTTGCTTCTCCTGACTCAGATGAGCTATCGTCCTCCTCTGAGCTGAGCTGGTCCAGTTGCTACTGCGCGGATAGCGGCTTGAGCCCAAATGGACGGCGCCTTTTTTTTCCTCGGCCGCTGACGTTTGGGAGGTGGTGGTGTAGCTTTTCCTGACTCAGATGAGCTATCGTCCTCCTCCGACCCAGTCTTAAGCTCCGACTCCGTCCTCTCGAATTTCTTCATCATAAGTTGGGTCCCATATACCATTGCTTCTTCAAGAGTAGTCTCCTTGAAGTGGTCATAGAGGTGAATCATGAAGGGGCGGATGGGCAAGCATTTGGTTTTGTTGACGCTCTTCTTCAACCTGATCACCACGTCCTTCACGATAATTGCCTATTTAGCTATCCTTTCCCCCATATAGGAACCATACAAGGTATTAGCAACGGCGATTGTGAAACATGTACGTTTTTCAGGGTGTAGGATTGGTACAAGAGAGGCAAAGACCCGTTTGGCTTTGGGATCTAGGCATTCTTGTAATGCGTAGCCGTTCTTGGTGTCCTAGGTGTTGAATCGTCCCTAGGAGTACTCCTCCCTTTTCAAACTTGTCCACCCTGCTCCATGTCGTGGAAAACCATACACCTTCTGCCACCTTCCCATCGTCCACCGATGTAGGCAGGCACAGATGTTATCTCCCTCCGGCTCCGATAAAGGGTTCCTTTGTAACTCCTACATGGTTGACTCCACACAAAAACCCCAACAGACATCAAGGATGAAGAGACAGCCCATCTGTAAGAGATCCTCCTTAACCTTGGTGAGTTTGAGAGGATCCTTGGGAATGATAGAAAAAATCTCCTTCACCATGGAGGTTGTTGGATTTAGGGAGGACCTAGACGCCATTTTTCTTGTCTCGGTTGTCGTCGTGCTCGTCCTCTATGCAGTCTGAGCTTCGCAGCTGATCGAGGATTCCTCCTTACCGTCGCCGTAGCCATAATCGTCTTCTTTGCGGTCTGAGCTCAATTGTTGTCGTCGACGTACTCGTCCTTTTCGCGGTCCGAGCTGCTGCTTGCAGGTTCCTCCTCGCCGTCGCCTTCATGATTGTCGTCTTTGCGGTCCAAGCTCTGCTGATGCCGACGTCGTGCTTATCCTCCTTGCTGTCCGGGATCCGCTGCTTGTGTGTTCCTCCTCGTCGTCGCCCTTGTGATCGTCCTCTTCGCGGCCCAAACTTCGCGGCCCAAACTTCGTTGCTGCCGTCGTTGTGCTCGTCTCATTCGCCGTCCCAGCTGTTGCTTGCGGGTTCTTCCTCGACGTCGCCCTCGTGATCGTCCTCTTCGCGATCCAAGCTTTGTTGTTGCCAACGTCGTCCTCGTCTTCTTCGCAATCCGTGCTATTGCTCGCAGATTCCTCCTTGTCGTCGCCCTCATGAGGGTATCTGGAAACCCTAGGGCTTGGGACTTGGGCTCGGGCCTTGGGCTCGGATCTTGGGCTCGGTTTCCCTTCAAGGCTTACTCTTATCATGTTTAAGGATTTTAACTAAGTTGTAGTTTTACTTTCTCTAATCTTAGCTAGGCGCCAACATTAGTTCAGTACTAACTCTCAAACTTAACTCTTTAGTCTAAGTTTAACACTCCGAACTAATTAACTAATTTTTTTTTGAAAATTTGTAGTACGACAATGAGTTTATCCAAAAAGTCAAGTTGCTCAATCGTGAACCCAAGTTTAAATAGTGCGGCATCGTCCTCTTTGCGGTTGCGAATCCACTAACTATGGTTAAGCTGATGTCGACTTCATAAAAACATATATAAGAGTAGATACTCCTTCAACCACATTGTTCTTCAATGGTTCTTGCGATGTTTCCATAATGAAAGTTTGTCTCCACCTTCCATAAAGCCAGTCGTAGAGATGCTCCAATAGTAGTGCTATCAATGAGTCAGTGGATATGCTTAGATGTGACTCCAAATCGCATTGTTGGAGGATATGTGGCAGAAGAACATCAAATTAAAGTGGATTGATGCGGGTCCCATCAAATGAACTAAAGTACGACTTCCAGATTGCCACACGAAGAATGCATTTGTCCACATACTTGTGGAAGTCTCCAAGGAACAAAGGTGGCGACGTCGTGGTCCACTAAAGGGATCCATCTCCAAACCTAGCATCCCAAACAGATTTAAATTATAAGAACGGCTTTAAACTGGAACTACTTTAAAGCAGTTATCTAAGGAAGAGACCAAAGTAGAACGAAACATACCAATTGAAGAACAATCTCTCGATTACCTTTGCGGATAGCCTGCACAAGTATAAACCACAACTCCACTCACAACTCTACTAGAATGTGTCCCTAACCTTGAATCCGACTACGAATCTTCCCTCAACGACTTGGTTTATAAAGGTGTTGCAATATATTCCTCTTTCAATTAATATTGGGATAATCCAAAGTGTTAAAGCTCAAGGACGGCGCACAATTTTTTGTTTTCTTCCTTTCTCATTGCACTTAAAAAAGTAGTTTTGAAGTGTTTTTGGTGCAAAATTGTCAAAATAATTTAGAGGTTAAGAAATGGGGTGAATTGTCTAAATGATTTTAAGTTGTTAGAGTTCACCAGCAATAAATAATGTGTAAGCCTTTTTGAAACAATGTGGTGATTGATGATTGGATCGATCATTGGATTCAACTAGAACCTACATTTAGTAATTCAGTTGGAATGGCATATCAAGATAAAATGGGAAACACAACTACAATGATGATGTCAACAAATTGAAAGTCCAATGAGAAGACAAAACAACAAACCTGTACTAACGAAGCACAATTCCTCCACTGAAAAGTAATTGGAGTCACCCTTGTCCAAAGGTCAATCACTACTAGGAGAACCAAGTCCAGCCTTTGCCTCCAAGTCTATGAATAAACATGCACTAGACCTCTGTTTGGCTATCCTTGGAAGACGTGGAGGAGATGCAAGCGCTGCCATCGCTTCTACAACACTTGCATCCCACGGATTGAAACTAAACCGTGGCGGTAGACTTCCAACCTCCCACACCGCACACAATAGAAGATTGATTTAATCATCAAGTGTTGCATCGAGCGCAACAAACCTTTGTATTTTGAAAAACAAACATGACCTCTGAAGACCCCCCTTCTAATCCGAAGGTGGGTCTGTGGGATCATGTTTTTTTTGTAACACCACAAATTTGCTGCAGTGATGACTATTATATGAGGTGAATTAAATAATAATAAAAATTGTGACCTTTGAGATCCACCTTTGGATCCAAAGGTCGGTCTCCTAGAGTCCTAGGTCACGATTATTTTTTTTAAATTGAGGATGCTACAGAACTATTTCAGTTTAAATCATGTTTGATGAATTCCCAAGTTCACTTTCTTGCATGCATGGGATGATCTCTTACAATGCATGTCTTTACTTTCATGCAGATCAAAGCAAGTCATGCATGTCATGGGGCTCATGTTGCATGATAACCATGTTAATGAAAGGTCACTGATTGTTATGTCGGTGTAGATGGAGAAGAAGGGGAAGAAAGCAGCGTGGAGCTCTTTCATTGCAAAGAAAGTTCCAAGTGTCTACGAACATGCCCCTTCTGCATTTGTACTTCCCCGTTCTTTCGAATCCAACTTCTTACAACACCTTCCATGGCATTGCTATGCAATTCAGAAATCAATAGATCCTCCCTTGATTGAGTAACGCAACAAGTGGTCAAGCACTGCTCTTATGAATATTTGCTACGTCTCCAAACTCAATGCCCTATCGTACAAAGCATGGGGATGTGTTATCACCCTTGTCACAAGGAAAGATAGGTCCAATGTCATCACTTTCACAGGCCTCATGGAGTGTTCATGCCCTAGTTTCTTAAAGATGGAATCGGAGATGTTGTAGAAGAAGGGGGAATGGATTTATTGCAAGCAGTTCAACTTACAAAGGTAATGTGAGATGTAACAAATTTTCATACTCCACATGTACTACCATACGTAATGGTCAATTTTTTACATAATTATTTTGAAACAGAGAGTGCTTGTCTCTTTGGAAAATTTCTAGGGATTTACCTAGGTGATATCCATGTGATGCCCATGTGATATCCATGTAATGCTATGGTGATATCCAATTCACACCTCTACAATATCCTCATAATACCTTTGTCATACCCTTTGATACCAATTGTGTCCAAATTTGAAATAACAGCAATATTTATAAAGAATTTATTTGACCGGCACTGAACCAATATAGTGCAATATATTAGCACGACACTCTCATTTGCAAATCATAAACTCTTCTTAGATTCCAAATATCTCTCCCACAAATATAGATAATTCAAAAAAATTAATTAAAATGGTTAAGATCCAAGTACAAGAAGAGAGGTAGGCCAAAAAAAAAAACAAAGGTGTCCACGGTTGTAGGATACTTTTTTAATTTAGTACTTTCTCAAAATTTGTCTGCAAGATTTGTAGTTATGCCAAAATTTCAAATTCAAAAAAATAATACTGCCATTTTTTCCAATTTTTTGAGATTTTTCTGCTCACTGCCCGCCGCTCGGTGCTCACTTCTCACTACTCACTAGATAGCGTTGTTGGCTAACCTGCTCTACTTAATTGAGGTTGACAACAATTCCATCCTAGGAGATGTTGATAACCACGAGGATTATGCGCTTTTGAAAGACCCTCTCTTTGTGCTAACGTACATTGTCTATAGGTCCTATGAGAGTAAACATTATATTCTTGGGCACCTCTTGTCTTCTTGCATCTTTGTACAAAATTTCAAAAACTATAAACATAAATTGCAACCGTGGAAACGTGCCCAAGATTTGCAAAAGTACATTCCAAGAATTTTGTCATTTAGGAATCAAGCACACTCCTAGATCTTCATTCCGATAGGTCAAGGCAAGATTATGTCACATTGATCTTTAACCTCACAATCAATCATATTGAGGTCATATATATTCATTTTTATTCTATCAATACAATATGAAGCAACAATTAAGATTGTATACTCAGCAAGTAGAGCCCTTGTTGTCACGGAGACAACAAGTTAGTGACATGATACCCCGTAACGTAGAAACCTTGTCTCTACATATGATATTCCCCATGGATTTCCATAATGTGATACTTCCATGGAATTCCATGACGTGATACCCTGTGGATATCCATGACGTGGTATCCTTGTGGCTATTTTTGACATGATGCCTCCGTGGATGAATTTGTGAGATATCATCTACTGTGAATACTTGTTGTATACTTTAGATACCCATCATTTTTTTCTTCACATAACATAAAAGATTAGTGTCCACCCGTCCAACAATTTTCATTAATTCCGTACCGAAATATGTCAAATGAACTTATTTGGATGAAACTATGGGGTATTCTACCTTGTTATATAAAGTATATAACAAATGTCTAAAATAAATGACGGGTATCTAAAGTAAATGACAGGTATACATTTGCATACGCTTACATAAATGGGGATCGTTCTTGGCTCGGTGGGGACAAAGGTGATCCATAATTCACTACTTTGTATACCTCCTCCCATTACTGGTGCAATATCCTAGGAGCAATAGTAAAAGACCCTAGCCAGGTGGGGTTTTGGCCACCACTAGGGTATTGAATGTATTCTTTTACAGCAAGAAAAGAAGATATCACAACCTTTTTGGGTGAAGGCAAGAGTAAGGCTTTAAGGCATGTCACCTTGCAACTGAAGAAAACAAAAAAAAGTTCCCATGAAAAAGTGAGGAATGAAAAGCTGCAAAAAAAATGAGCCAATGCCTTGATGACAAAACATCAAAACCACAACAAAGTCATCCTCAAAGCAAAAGCATGCATATAGTATTTATTCATTCTCTTCACTAAGCCTATGGCCACCGAACATCTCCAGTACAAGTTTGGGAGCTTACTACAGAAGCGACTTCTACATTCACTAATGAAATTTCCACACGAAATTCTATTACGTGGATGTAATTCTATTACGTGAATGTAGGAATCGCTTCTTTCAATTAATTTCATTAATGAAATTTCCGTAAGTAATTCTATTATGTAACTAATTCTATTACGTGGATGTTAGTAATTCTGTAATAGAGACACAAATTTCCCTCTAAAAGCGCTCATAATCGAGCATCTCCTGGTCATTCAATTTCAAGGCGTCAAACACTTTGGTGACCTCGACATTAGCCTATTGAATTTGCAGTTTTTATGGATACTTTTTCTTCTTCTTGCCCCACTAAATCAACTGCATATTCGTTACAAACAACAACACCATATTCCTTACGTTGGAAAAATTACATGATTTTGAAGGTGTTCATTTAGGTCAACCCAACCTAAATTGTTTGCCACACATATTAATTTGGGAGACCAATAATCTCCCAATATAACGAATATGATGTTCAACAATATTCGTAAATTTATGATATGACAATTTTCCCATAGTAGATATGGAATGTGATACACCATCATTTTATAGATATGGCAGTCTTTCAATTTTTCATGCCTTAACACATTGGAAAATGTATATTTGATTCCGGATATGGAGTCATATTGACAAGAAAATCGTACAAGTATACCAAACTCTTACAGACTTTACTTTAATTTTGAAGACTCAAAACATATGAGGATGTAAACATATTCATGTCGGGTAAAAACAAGCCAAAATATACCATATATTTCGACACCACATCAAAGGACAAAAACAAAACACAAACAAAACATAAGAAAAAGAACAGCGTTGTCAGGACGCTCGACGTCCCTGACGTCCGGACGTCAGGACGAAGGACGTCCTCGGGCCTATCTGGACGTCCGGTGACATAACGAGTTTTGTCAATTTACCCGGGGGTAAATAGCCGTCCGCAACCTCGGTCGACCGCTCGGCCGTCAGATGCGACCACCCTCCGTCCGCCCGTCGCGACCGCCCGGTGGTCAGTCAGTGGCGTCCGCCCCGCCGTCCGCCCGCCACGACCGCTCGGTGGTCGGTCGGTGCCGACCGTTAGGCCGTCCGAATGGCGGTCGACAGTTGGCCGTCCGCCCAACCGTCCAAATGGCAATCAGGGGTTGGCCGTCCGGCAGCCATCTGCCCGGCCGTCCGAATGGCGGTCGGCGTTTTGGCCGTCCGATTGGCCGTCCGAATGGCCGTCGGCCGTCAGCCCGGCCGTCCGAATGGCGGTCGGCGTTTTGGCCGTCCGATCGGCCATCCGAATGGCGGTCGGCCGTCAGCCGTCCGCCTGGTTGTCCGAATGGCGGCCGGCGCTCGGCCGTCCGCTACGCGCTATATACCATTGGAAGCGCATTTTCAAGACGCTTTGAATGGTATATTACACGTTCAAAAACTCCCAAAACTGAGGGAGTTATGGCCAAAAAACCCGTGCGGACGACTAGGGAGTCAGCCGCTCCGGCGGACGCCTAAGGCTGACCGCCGGGCGGACGGCCAGGCAATCGGTGGGTCGGACGGCCAAGAGTCGACCGAGCGGCGGTCGGCCATAGAGTCCGGAGGGCGAACCCTCGTGTAGTGACAAGTGGCAGTTGGAGAGGCGGACAACGGAGGGAAGCACCCAAATGCCAGAGACGGACGGCGGGGCGGACGGCCATTCTAATAGGCTTGTGGTTAATAGAGGAGAAAAATGAATCTAGATTTCTTGTGTAGTCTATTTTAATTGAAACTACTATTCACAAGTTCTATTCTTCATATGTTTCCAAGTGCATTGGATATTTAAAATGGAATATTCATATATATTCGCATAATATCTTTGAGACATTCTTCTGACTAATAATGCACGTGACTCTTTCTCCTAATTTAGAGTGCACATGCAATGTCTATCTACCCAAAAAAATAATGTTCCAAACCGCTTCCGTGTTGCCAAAGAGTAGAGAGAAGTGGAGGAGAGGGAAGGAAGTTGCTGAAATTTGAGGCTTGGTGGCTTGGTGGCCGTCCGCCAAGCCCTAGGAGCGGACGGCATGGCGGTCGACCACCAAGTGTCGACCGGCTGGCCTTGAGTCGATCGATCAAGGTCATTTTTTAAGATCTCCTAGTGGATGTTTTTTTCCACATTACGGCCATGTCAATGTAAACAAAAAGTATACATTTTATGTTACTTGTTTCTAAATAAACTTGATTGCTTATTTTTAAGTATAAGTGGATGTGTGGAATGAGAAATTTTTATACATTCCAACGTTTCCAACATAGAATTTGAAAGGAGTAATTATTTTGGCAAGGATGTATGTAGTAAATTTGGAACTTGGAGAGAGGTGCAAGTGTTAAATGATACTTTCCAAAATCATTATGTCCATAATGTTCTACAAACAATGTAATTACATTAGCAATGTCTTAAAATATTCCCAAACTCTACACAATTTTGGGGTGACAATATTTGTGTTCCAAATAGAATTGGAAGTTGGGGGTTTGAACCAAGGTGGAACTTTCTAAACACACTTGGAATAAAAAAAAAGGAGCGTAGAAGTTAAAAGATGAAGTGTTGGACCGGTAGAATCTGACTTCTTTGTTCATATGAAAGTCCATATTTCTAATACACAATGCTCTTGACATTATAATTTATATTGCCAATTTCGGAATGGTATGGCATCTGAGAATCCGACAAAGAACCAATGACTTCTAAATGGATGAAGTACTCCATTGAAAGAGTTCATCCGCATTTAACGCATCCATTAGTTATCCAATGGACTGTTGCCATACCATCTTGGAATTAACATGTCAAAAATAAGAGCGTGAAAGCCCTCAAAAGCACTTATGATAGAGATCTCAAAACTTAAAAATAGACTACAAGGTTGAGCTCATAAGCTTAAATCATTGCATGTGGACCACTTTTTTATTCTTAGAATGCCATAATAGAATTAATAGTCCCGCATTTTATTAAAAGATACGGGTATAATCGTAGTGGCAAAAGGTAATGGCTAGATCTTCCATAGTTAGGTATGGCAGTGGCATGTATTCCGAAATTTAGATATTAAGCAAGATATATTTCGAGAACCAACCACCATCAAAATTTGTATATATTCATGCTTGAATTGCATATCGATAAACATGTAGTATGGAATATCACTCTTGCACCTATTATGCTACTACTATTGATTTAAATAGATGATGCGTTCAAGGAAAAAACAATGATTATTTAGAATAATTATTTTTATTGTTTTCCTCAGAAAGACCACAATAATAGTTATTGTTGGAAAAGCTATTGGCAACATCTATAACAAGAATCTAAACTCATCTTACTCTTGCATCATATAAGTTTAACCTCCGCAAGCCTAAGTGTACTTTACAAGGTTTATTATGTTTACCTTCACTGCGATCATCTTTCAATTGAAGTGGTTAAATTTCACGAATTTTTGACCACATCATCTCATATAAGTTGGAAAAACTTTCCTATCGATACATTATCATTAAAGTTTTTTTGCAAGGTGAACCCCTAAAATTCTGAGTATTTGTCATTAAAATGCATGTTTACTTTAGAATGTACATTTACTTTGTGCAAAAAGAAATGAGGGGAAAAAAAGCTTGAAGCTCTACTTTAACCCTCACATTTAGAATAACATGCTTTCAAAATTTCATGAAAGTTGATGGTATGGATTGAGAGATTATATATTTTGAAGCAAAAAACAAGGTTCTTTTTCACTTCCATGTATTTTAAGGATCATCTCCTTTTGAATTCTTGTGATGTAAATTTCATACTTTAGATTAGAATCAAATTTTGTGCAAAAATTTGATATACAATGGTAGGTCCTTGCAAGAAAAATCAAAGTGAAATATGAAGGGTGCAAAATATTCAAAAACATTGTGGAAGGGATTGGGGTTCAAATACTATTATGATATATATATATATTTATTTTTGTGGTGTATCTAATTTGCCATAAACTAAGTATCCCAACAGTAAAAAGGATGACATATATCGCATCATATAGTAAAATAAAACCGTAGAGCCAAACCATTAAAAATAGCTCTTTTCAAAATTTTAAGTGTAGTAAGGGTTGTATATATATTCAAAAATTAGTAATTAGTGTTAAAAGTTCATATCAACTGGTTAAAATAGCTAAAATACATATTAAGCCAAGAGTTTATTAAAAGTTAGTTAAGATTTGAAGAGGTGCATCCATTTAATGAACGGTTGTAGAAGTTAAAGTACTTATAATACACACCTCTTTTCAAGAGGTGTCTTCCCTAAAATTTAGATTATACATAGCATTGGAAAGACAATAATTCCACCACTACCATGTTAAAGATTGGAGTGTGTCCTACCTTTGGAAGCTAGTTTTTTTGTGAAACTCTTGAGTTTGTAAGAGTAATTGTTGCTATATGTATTGAAATGACTCTAATTTGTCTAACTAATACAATTTTGTGTGTATGAAGATTAATTATAAACATTGTGATGAGATGTGAGTGTGATTGAATTAAATTAATGTAA